>JAKVIS010000791.1:0-50704 GCA_033119425.1 Bufotes viridis | reverse complement strand
TCACCGTGTAATCTGCAGGCAGCGTGTTATAGAGCAGGAGGAGCTGAGCAGATTATATATAAGAGAACCTGTCACCATGTAATCTGCAGGCAGTGTGTTATAGAGCAGGAGGAGCTGAGCAGATTATATATACAGAACCTGTCACCATGTAATCTGCAGGCAGCGTGTTATAGAGCAGGAGGAGCTGAGCAGATTATATATACAGAGAACCTGTCACCATGTAATCTGCAGGCAGCGTGTTATAGAGCAGGAGGAGCTGAGCAGATTATATATACAGAGAACCTGTCACCATGTAATCTGCAGGCAGTGTGTTATAGAGCAGGAGGAGCTGAGCAGATTATATTTACACAGAACCTGTCACCATGTAATCTGCAGGCAGTGTGTTATAGAGCAGGAGGAGCTGAGCAGATTATATATACAGAACCTGTCACCATGTAATCTGCAGGCAGTGTGTTATAGAGCAGGAGGAGCTGAGCAGATTATATATAAAGAGAACCTGTCACCATGTAATCTGCAGGCAGCGTGTTATAGAGCAGGAGGAGCTGAGCAGATTATATATACGAGAGAACCTGTCATCATGTAATCTGCAGGCAGCGTGTTATAGAGCAGGAGGAGCTGAGCAGATTATATATACAAAGAACCTGTCACCATGTAATCTGCAGGCAGCGTGTTATAGAGCAGGAGGAGCTGAGCAGATTATATATACAGAACCTGTCACCATGTAATCTGCAGGCAGCGTGTTATAGAGCAGGAGGAGCTGAGCAGATTATATATACAGAGAACCTGTCACCATGTAATCTGCAGGCAGCGTGTTATAGAGCAGGAGGAGCTGAGCAGATTATATATACAGAGAACCTGTCACCATGTAATCTGCAGGCAGCGTGTTATAGAGCAGGAGGAGCTGAGCAGATTATATATACAGAGAACCTGTCACCATGTAATCTGCAGGCAGCGTGTTATAGAGCAGGAGGAGCTGAGCAGATTATATATATAAGAGAACCTGTCACCGTGTAATCTGCAGGCAGCGTGTTATAGAGCAGGAGGAGCTGAGCAGATTATATATACAGAGAACCTGTCACCATGTAATCTGCAGGCAGTGTGTTATAGAGCAGGAGGAGCTGAGCAGATTATATATACAGAGAACCTGTCACCATGTAATCTGCAGGCAGCGTGTTATAGAGCAGGAGGAGCTGAGCAGATTATATATACAGAGAACCTGTCACCATGTAATCTGCAGGCAGCGTGTTATAGAGCAGGAGGAGCTGAGCAGATTATATATACAGAGAACCTGTCACCATGTAATCTGCAGGCAGTGTGTTATAGAGCAGGAGGAGCTGAGCAGATTATATATACAGAGAACCTGTCACCATGTAATCTGCAGGCAGCGTGTTATAGAGCAGGAGGAGCTGAGCAGATTATATATACAGAGAACCTGTCACCATGTAATCTGCAGGCAGCGTGTTATAGAGCAGGAGGAGCTGAGCAGATTATATATATACAGAACCTGTCACCATGTAATCTGCAGGCAGCGTGTTATAGAGCAGGAGGAGCTGAGCAGATTATATATACAGAGAACCTGTCACCATGTAATCTGCAGGCAGTGTGTTATAGAGCAGGAGGAGCTGAGCAGATTATATATACAGAGAACCTGTCACCATGTAATCTGCAGGCAGCGTGTTATAGAGCAGGAGGAGCTGAGCAGATTATATATACAGAGAACCTGTCACCATGTAATCTGCAGGCAGTGTGTTATAGAGCAGGAGGAGCTGAGCAGATTATATATACAGACCCTGTCACCGTGTAATCTGCAGGCAGTGTGTTATAGAGCAGGAGGAGCTGAGCAGATTATATATACACAGAACCTGTCACCATGTAATCTGCAGGCAGCATGTTATAGAGCAGGAGGAGCTGAGCAGATTATATATACACAGAACCTGTCACCATGTAATCTGCAGGCAGCGTGTTATAGAGCAGGAGGAGCTGAGCAGATTATATATACAGAACCTGTCACCATGTAATCTGCAGGCAGCGTGTTATAGAGCAGGAGGAGCTGAGCAGATTATATATACAGAACCTGTCACCATGTAATCTGCAGGCAGTGTGTTATAGAGCAGGAGGAGCTGAGCAGATTATATATACAGAGAACCTGTCACCATGTAATCTGCAGGCAGTGTGTTATAGAGCAGGAGGAGCTGAGCAGATTATATATACAGAGAACCTGTCACCATGTAATCTGCAGGCAGTGTGTTATAGAGCAGGAGGAGCTGAGCAGATTATATATGAAGAGAACCTGTCACCATGTAATCTGCAGGCAGTGTGTTATAGAGCAGGAGGAGCTGAGCAGATTATATATACAGAGAACCTGTCACCATGTCATCTGCAGGCAGTGTGTTATAGAGCAGGAGGAGCTGAGCAGATTATATATAGAGAGATCCTGTCACCGTGTAATCTGCAGGCAGTGTGTTATAGAGCAGGAGGAGCTGAGCAGATTATATATGAAGAGAACCTGTCACCATGTAATCTGCAGGCAGTGTGTTATAGAGCAGGAGGAGCTGAGCAGATTATATATACAGAGAACCTGTCACCATGTAATCTGCAGGCAGTGTGTTATAGAGCAGGAGGAGCTGAGCAGATTATATATAAAGAGAACCTGTCACCGTGTAATCTGCAGGCAGTGTGTTATAGAGCAGGAGGAGCTGAGCAGATTATATATGAAGAGAACCTGTCACCATGTAATCTGCAGGCAGTGTGTTATAGAGCAGGAGGAGCTGAGCAGATTATATATAGAGAACCTGTCACCATGTAATCTGCAGGCAGTGTGTTATAGAGCAGGAGGAGCTGAGCAGATTATATATAAAGAGAACCTGTCACCATGTAATCTGCAGGCAGTGTGTTATAGAGCAGGAGGAGCTGAGCAGATTATATATACAGAGAACCTGTCACCATGTAATCTGCAGGCAGCGTGTTATAGAGCAGGAGGAGCTGAGCAGATTATATATAAAGAGAACCTGTCACCATGTAATCTGCAGGCAGTGTGTTATAGAGCAGGAGGAGCTGAGCAGATTATATATACAGAGAACCTGTCACCATGTAATCTGCAGGCAGTGTGTTATAGAGCAGGAGGAGCTGAGCAGATTATATATATAGAACCTGTCACCATGTAATCTGCAGGCAGCGTGTTATAGAGCAGGAGGAGCTGAGCAGATTATATATAAAGAGAACCTGTCACCATGTAATCTGCAGGCAGCGTGTTATAGAGCAGGAGGAGCTGAGCAGATTATATATACACAGAACCTGTCACCGTGTAATCTGCAGGCAGTGTGTTATAGAGCAGGAGGAGCTGAGCAGATTATATTTACACAGAACCTGTCACCATGTAATCTGCAGGTAGTGTGTTATAGAGCAGGAGGAGCTGAGCAGATTATATATACAGAACCTGTCACCATGTAATCTGCAGGCAGTGTGTTATAGAGCAGGAGGAGCTGAGCAGATTATATATAAAGAGAACCTGTCACCATGTAATCTGCAGGCAGCGTGTTATAGAGCAGGAGGAGCTGAGCAGATTATATATAGAGAGAACCGGTCATCATGTAATCTGCAGGCAGCGTGTTATAGAGCAGGAGGAGCTGAGCAGATTATATATAAAAAGAACCTGTCACCATGTAATCTGCAGGCAGCGTGTTATAGAGCAGGAGGAGCTGAGCAGATTATATATACAGAACCTGTCACCATGTAATCTGCAGGCAGCGTGTTATAGAGCAGGAGGAGCTGAGCAGATTATATATACAGAGAACCTGTCACCATGTAATCTGCAGGCAGCGTGTTATAGAGCAGGAGGAGCTGAGCAGATTATATATACAGAGAACCTGTCACCATGTAATCTGCAGGCAGCGTGTTATAGAGCAGGAGGAGCTGAGCAGATTATATGTAAAGAGAACCTGTCACCATGTAATCTGCAGGATTATAGAGCAGGAGGAGCTGAGCAGATTATATATATAGAGAACCTGTCACCGTGTAATCTGCAGGCAGTGTGTTATAGAGCAGGAGGAGCTGAGCAGATTATATATACAGAGAACCTGTCACCATGTAATCTGCAGGCAGCGTGTTATAGAGCAGGAGGAGCTGAGCAGATTATATATAGAGAGAACCTGTCACCGTGTAATCTGCAGGCAGCGTGTTATAGAGCAGGAGGAGCTGAGCAGATTATATATACAGAGAACCTGTCACCATGTAATCTGCAGGCAGCGTGTTATAGAGCAGGAGGAGCTGAGCAGATTATATATACACAGAACCTGTCACCATGTAATCTGCAGGCAGCGTGTTATAGAGCAGGAGGAGCTGAGCAGATTATATATACACAGAACCTGTCACCATGTAATTTGCAGGCAGCGTGTTATAGAGCAGGAGGAGCTGAGCAGATTATATATAGAGAACCTGTCACCATGTAATCTGCAGGCAGCGTGTTATAGAGCAGGAGGAGCTGAGCCACCAGGTAACGTGTCTCTTCTCTTCCAGCATCATGGCGTCATGCGGCAGTGAGGAGGACCGCAGTCTACGTGAGTGCGAGAACTATGTGCAGAAATACAACATCCAGCAGCTGCTGAAGGACTGCATCGTCCAGCTGTGCACCGCCCGGCCTGACAAGCCCATGGCCTTTCTCCGAGAGTACTTTGAGCGGCTGGAGAAGGTAGGTCCCTCGGGCTCTCATCACTCCTTCACCTATAGGACATCACCACTAAATCATTGTCTGATCATACCTCCACCTTCAAGATATTGCCAGTGAACCAGTGTCTCATCACACCTCCATGTATAGGACATCACCACTAAACCAGTGTCTCATCACACCTCCATGTATAGGACATCACCACTAAACCAGTGTCTCATCACACCTCCCATGTATAGAACATCACCACTAAACCAGTGTCTCATCACACCTCCCATGTATAGGACATCACCACTAAACCAGTGTCACATCACCACTAAACCAGTGTCTCATCACACCTCCATGTATAGGACATCACCACTAAACCAGTGTCTCATCACACCTCCATGTATAGTACATCACCACTAAACCATTGTCTCATCACACCTCCATGTATAGGACATCACCACTAAACCAGTGTCTCATCACACCTCCATGTATAGGACATCACCACTAAACCAGTGTCTCATCACACCTCCATGTATAGGACATCACCACTAAACCAGTGTCTCATCACACCTCCATGTATAGGACATCACCACTAAACCAGTGTCTCATCACACCTCCATGTATAGGACATCACCACTAAACCAGTGTCTCATCACACCTCCATGTATAGGACATCACCACTAAACCAGTGTCTCATCACACCTCCATGTATAGGACATCACCACTAAACCAGTGTCTCATTACACCTCCATGTATAGGACATTACCACTAAACCAGTGTCTCATCACACCTCCATGTATAGGACATCACCACTAAACCAGTGTCTCATTACACCTCCATGTAAAGGACATTACCACTAAACCAGTGTCTCAGCACACCTCCATGTATAGGACATCACCACTAAACCAGTGTCTCATCACACCTCCATGTATTGGACATCACCCCTAAACCAGTGTCTCATCACACCTCTATGTATAGGACATCACCCCTAAACCAGTGTCTCATCACACCTCTATGTATAGGACATCACCCCTAAACCAGTGTCTCATTACACCTCCATGTAAAGGACATTACCACTAAACCAGTGTCTCATCACACCTCCATGTATAGTGCATCACCACTAAACCAGTGTCTCATCACACCTCCATGTATAGGACATCACCACTAAACCAGTGTCTCATCACACCTCCATGTATAGGACATCACCCCTAAACCAGTGTCTCATCACACCTCCATGTATAGGACATCACCACTAAACCAGTGTCTCATCACACCTCCATGTATAGGACATCACCCCTAAACCAGTGTCTTATTACACCTCTATGTATTGGACATCACCCCTAAACCAGTGTCTCATCACACCTCCATATATAGGACATCACCACTAAACCAGTGTCTCATCATACCTCCATGTATAGGACATCACCCCTAAACCAGTGTCTCTTCACACCTCCATGTATTGGACATCACCCCTAAACCAGTGTCTCATCACACCTCCATGTATAGGACATCACCCCTAAACCAGTGTCACATCACCACTAAACCAGTGTCTCATCACACCTCCATGTATTGGACATCACCCCTAAACCAGTGTCTCATCACACCTCCATGTATTGGACATCACCCCTAAACCAGTGTCTCATCACACCTCTATGTATAGGACATCACCCCTAAACCAGTGTCTCATCACACCTCCATGTATAGGGCATCACCACTAAACCAGTGTCTCATCATACCTCCATGTATAGGGCATCACCCCTAAACCAGTGTCTCATCACACCTCCATGTATTGGACATCACCCCTAAACCAGTGTCTCATCACACCTCCATGTATAGGACATCACCACTAAACCAGTGTCTCATCACACCTCCATGTATAGGACATCACCACTAAACCATTGTCTCATCACACCTCCATGTATTGGACATCACCCCTAAACCAGTGTCTCATCACACCTCCATGTATAGGACATCACCACTAAACCAGTGTCTCATCACACCTCCATGTATAGGAAATCACCACTAAACCAGTGTCTCATCACACCTCCACGTATAGGACATCACCACTAAACCAGTGTCTCATCACACCTCCATGTATAGGACATCACCACTAAACCAGTGTCTCATCACACCTCCATGTATAGGACATCACCACTAAACCAGTGTCTCATCACACCTCCACGTATAGGACATCACCACTAAACCAGTGTCTCATCACACCTCCATGTATAGGACATCACCACTAAACCAGTGTCTCATCACACCTCCACGTATAGGACATCACCACTAAACCAGTGTCTCATCATACCTCCATGTATAGGACATCACCACTAAACCAGTGTCTCATCATACCTCCATGTATAGGACATCACCCCTAAACCAGTGTCTCATCACACCTCCACGTACAGGACATTAACACTGAACCAGATTCTCGTCACATAATTCAGCACATTGCCACTGAGCCACTTTGTCATGTCGCCTTCATCTACAGCACCTTACCACTGAGCCAGTTTACCATACATCTTACCATGGGTTCAACCACTGGTACAGCTCCTTACTTGTCCAGTAGAAGACACACATCTATTAATGTTTCTCGAGGGGCATGTTACCACTCAGCCAGTTTTTGCTGATTTGCCCTCCATTATTTCCTGTCAGGAGGAAGCCAGGCAGACCCTGAACCAGCAGAAGTCGGGCTCCCGTTCAGACTCCCGCGAAGATGAGATCTCGCCTCCCCCACCCATGAACCCTGTAGTAAAGGGCAGGCGACGACGCGGAGCGATCAGTGCTGAGGTGTACACGGAGGAGGATGCAGCCTCGTATGTGCGGAAGGTAAGTGCGCCTCGCAAGGCTCATACCCTCTGCACCCTGGGGGGACTGATGGTTAAAGGCTGCACTTGTCTCCGCAGGTCATCCCCAAGGACTACAAGACCATGGCCGCCCTGGCCAAAGCCATCGAGAAGAACGTGCTGTTTGCCCATCTGGATGATAATGAGAGGAGGTAACTCAGAAGCTGAGATATGGCTGCTGTAGGTTACTGTATATAAGGAGTAGGTAAGAGCTCTGAGGGTTCAGGGGAGGACTCCAGAAGCTGAGATATGGCTGCTGTAGGTAAGAGCTCTGAGGGGTCAGGGGAGGACTCCAGAAGCTGAGATATGGCTGCTGTAGGTAAGAGCTCTGAGGGGTCAGGGGAGGACTCCAGAAGCTGAGATATGGCTGCTGTAGGTAAGAGCTCTGAGGGGTCAGGGGAGGACTCCAGAAGCTGAGATATGGCTGCTGTAGGTAAGAGCTCTGAGGGGTCAGGGGAGGACTCCAGAAGCTGAGATATGGCTGCTGTAGGTAAGAGCTCTGAGGGGTCAGGGGAGGACTCCAGAAGCTGAGATATGGCTGCTGTAGGTAAGAGCGCTGAGGGCTCAGGGAGGACTCCAGAAGCTGAGATATGGCTGCTGTAGGTAAGAGCTCTGAGGGGTCAGGGGAGGACCCCAGAAGCTGAGATATGGCTGCTGTAGGTAAGAGCGCTGAGGGGTCAGGGGAGGACCCCAGAAGCTGAGATATGGCTGCTGTAGGTAAGAGCTCTGAGGGGTCAGGGGAGGACCCCAGAAGCTGAGATATGGCTGCTGTAGGTAAGAGCTCTGAGGGGTCAGGGGAGGACTCCAGAAGCTGAGATATGGCTGCTGTAGGTTACTGTATATAAGGAGTAGGTAAGAGCTCTGAGGGGTCAGGGGAGGACTCCAGAAGCTGAGATATGGCTGCTGTAGGTAAGAGCTCTGAGGGGTCAGGGGAGGACTCCAGAAGCTGAGATATGGCTGCTGTAGGTAAGAGCTCTGAGGGGTCAGGGGAGGACTCCAGAAGCTGAGATATGGCTGCTGTAGGTAAGAGCTCTGAGGGGTCAGGGGAGGACTCCAGAAGCTGAGATATGGCTGCTGTAGGTAAGAGCTCTGAGCGGTCAGGGAGGACTCCAGAAGCTGAGATATGGCTGCTGTAGGTAAGAGCTCTGAGGGGTCAGGGAGGACTCCAGAAGCTGAGATATGGCTGCTGTAGGTAAGAGCTCTGAGGGGTCAGGGAGGACTCCAGAAGCTGAGATATGGCTGCTGTAGGTAAGAGCTCTGAGGGGTCAGGGAGGACTCAGAAGCTGAGATATGGCTGCTGTAGGTAAGAGCTCTGAGGGGTCAGGGGAGGACTCAGAAGCTGAGATATGGCTGCTGTAGGTAAGAGCTCTGAGGGGTCAGGGAGGACTCCAGAAGCTGAGATATGGCTGCTGTAGGTAAGAGCTCTGAGGGGTCAGGGGAGGACTCCAGAAGCTGAGATATGGCTGCTGTAGGTAAGAGCTCTGAGGGGTCAGGGAGGACTCCAGAAGCTGAGATATGGCTGCTGTAGGTAAGAGCTCTGAGGGTCAGGGAGGACTCAGAAGCTGAGATATGGCTGCTGTAGGTAAGAGCTCTGAGGGGTCAGGGGAGGACTCCAGAAGCTGAGATATGGCTGCTGTAGGTAAGAGCTCTGAGGGGTCAGGGAGGACTCCAGAAGCTGAGATATGGCTGCTGTAGGTAAGAGCTCTGAGGGGTCAGGGAGGACTCAGAAGCTGAGATATGGCTGCTGTAGGTAAGAGCTCTGAGGGGTCAGGGAGGACTCCAGAAGCTGAGATATGGCTGCTGTAGGTAAGAGCTCTGAGGGGTCAGGGAGGACTCAGAAGCTGAGATATGGCTGCTGTAGGTAAGAGCTCTGAGGGGTCAGGGGAGGACTCAGAAGCTGAGATATGGCTGCTGTAGGTAAGAGCTCTGAGGGGTCAGGGAGGACTCCAGAAGCTGAGATATGGCTGCTGTAGGTAAGAGCTCTGAGGGTCAGGGAGGACTCCAGAAGCTGAGATATGGCTGCTGTAGGTAAGAGCTCTGAGGGGTCAGGGAGGACTCCAGAAGCTGAGATATGGCTGCTGTAGGTAAGAGCTCTGAGGGGTCAGGGGAGGACTCAGAAGCTGAGATATGGCTGCTGTAGGTAAGAGCTCTGAGGGGTCAGGGGAGGACTCCAGAAGCTGAGATATGGCTGCTGTAGGTAAGAGCTCTGAGGGGTCAGGGAGGACTCAGAAGCTGAGATATGGCTGCTGTAGGTAAGAGCTCTGAGGGGTCAGGGAGGACTCCAGAAGCTGAGATATGGCTGCTGTAGGTAAGAGCTCTGAGGGGTCAGGGAGGACTCCAGAAGCTGAGATATGGCTGCTGTAGGTAAGAGCTCTGAGGGGTCAGGGAGGACTCAGAAGCTGAGATATGGCTGCTGTAGGTAAGAGCTCTGAGGGGTCAGGGAGGACTCCAGAAGCTGAGATATGGCTGCTGTAGGTAAGAGCTCTGAGGGGTCAGGGAGGACTCCAGAAGCTGAGATATGGCTGCTGTAGGTAAGAGCGCTGAGGGGTCAGGGAGGACTCAGAAGCTGAGATATGGCTGCTGTAGGTAAGAGCTCTGAGGGGTCAGGGGAGGACTCCAGAAGCTGAGATATGGCTGCTGTAGGTAAGAGCTCTGAGGGGTCAGGGAGGACTCCAGAAGCTGAGATATGGCTGCTGTAGGTAAGAGCTCTGAGGGGTCAGGGAGGACTCCAGAAGCTGAGATATGGCTGCTGTAGGTAAGAGCTCTGAGGGGTCAGGGAGGACTCCAGAAGCTGAGATATGGCTGCTGTAGGTAAGAGCTCTGAGGGGTCAGGGAGGACTCCAGAAGCTGAGATATGGCTGCTGTAGGTAAGAGCTCTGAGGGGTCAGGGAGGACTCCAGAAGCTGAGATATGGCTGCTGTAGGTAAGAGCTCTGAGGGGTCAGGGGAGGACTCCAGAAGCTGAGATATGGCTGCTGTAGGTAAGAGCTCTGAGGGGTCAGGGAGGACTCCAGAAGCTGAGATATGGCTGCTGTAGGTAAGAGCTCTGAGGGGTCAGGGAGGACTCAGAAGCTGAGATATGGCTGCTGTAGGTAAGAGCTCTGAGGGGTCAGGGAGGACTCAGAAGCTGAGATATGGCTGCTGTAGGTAAGAGCTCTGAGGGGTCAGGGAGGACTCCAGAAGCTGAGATATGGCTGCTGTAGGTAAGAGCTCTGAGGGGTCAGGGGAGGACTCCAGAAGCTGAGATATGGCTGCTGTAGGTAAGAGCTCTGAGGGTCAGGGAGGACTCAGAAGCTGAGATATGGCTGCTGTAGGTAAGAGCTCTGAGGGGTCAGGGAGGACTCAGAAGCTGAGATATGGCTGCTGTAGGTAAGAGCTCTGAGGGGTCAGGGAGGACTCAGAAGCTGAGATATGGCTGCTGTAGGTAAGAGCTCTGAGGGGTCAGGGAGGACTCCAGAAGCTGAGATATGGCTGCTGTAGGTAAGAGCTCTGAGGGGTCAGGGGAGGACTCCAGAAGCTGAGATATGGCTGCTGTAGGTAAGAGCTCTGAGGGGTCAGGGGAGGACTCCAGAAGCTGAGATATGGCTGCTGTAGGTAAGAGCTCTGAGGGGTCAGGGAGGACTCAGAAGCTGAGATATGGCTGCTGTAGGTAAGAGCTCTGAGGGGTCAGGGAGGACTCAGAAGCTGAGATATGGCTGCTGTAGGTAAGAGCTCTGAGGGGTCAGGGAGGACTCCAGAAGCTGAGATATGGCTGCTGTAGGTAAGAGCTCTGAGGGGTCAGGGAGGACTCAGAAGCTGAGATATGGCTGCTGTAGGTAAGAGCTCTGAGGGGTCAGGGAGGACTCCAGAAGCTGAGATATGGCTGCTGTAGGTAAGAGCTCTGAGGGGTCAGGGAGGACTCCAGAAGCTGAGATATGGCTGCTGTAGGTAAGAGCTCTGAGGGGTCAGGGAGGACTCAGAAGCTGAGATATGGCTGCTGTAGGTAAGAGCTCTGAGGGGTCAGGGAGGACTCCAGAAGCTGAGATATGGCTGCTGTAGGTAAGAGCTCTGAGGGGTCAGGGAGGACTCCAGAAGCTGAGATATGGCTGCTGTAGGTAAGAGCTCTGAGGGGTCAGGGAGGACTCAGAAGCTGAGATATGGCTGCTGTAGGTAAGAGCTCTGAGGGGTCAGGGGAGGACTCAGAAGCTGAGATATGGCTGCTGTAGGTAAGAGCTCTGAGGGGTCAGGGAGGACTCAGAAGCTGAGATATGGCTGCTGTAGGTAAGAGCTCTGAGGGGTCAGGGAGGACTCCAGAAGCTGAGATATGGCTGCTGTAGGTAAGAGCTCTGAGGGGTCAGGGAGGACTCCAGAAGCTGAGATATGGCTGCTGTAGGTAAGAGCTCTGAGGGGTCAGGGAGGACTCAGAAGCTGAGATATGGCTGCTGTAGGTAAGAGCTCTGAGGGGTCAGGGAGGACTCAGAAGCTGAGATATGGCTGCTGTAGGTAAGAGCTCTGAGGGGTCAGGGAGGACTCCAGAAGCTGAGATATGGCTGCTGTAGGTAAGAGCTCTGAGGGGTCAGGGAGGACTCCAGAAGCTGAGATATGGCTGCTGTAGGTAAGAGCTCTGAGGGGTCAGGGAGGACTCAGAAGCTGAGATATGGCTGCTGTAGGTAAGAGCTCTGAGGGGTCAGGGAGGACTCCAGAAGCTGAGATATGGCTGCTGTAGGTAAGAGCTCTGAGGGGTCAGGGAGGACTCCAGAAGCTGAGATATGGCTGCTGTAGGTAAGAGCTCTGAGGGGTCAGGGGAGGACTCCAGAAGCTGAGATATGGCTGCTGTAGGTAAGAGCGCTGAGGGCTCAGGGGAGGACTCCAGAAGCTGAGATATGGCTGCTGTAGGTAAGAGCTCTGAGGGGTCAGGGGAGGACTCCAGAAGCTGAGATATGGCTGCTGTAGGTAAGAGCTCTGAGGGGTCAGGGGAGGACTCCAGAAGCTGAGATATGGCTGCTGTAGGTAAGAGCTCTGAGGGGTCAGGGGAGGACTCCAGAAGCTGAGATATGGCTGCTGTAGGTTCCCCCTGTGGGGCCGCTTCCTTCATACAGCCCCTCCTATCTCAGGTTCTCGGACCCTGCTGGTTGTGACTGAGATCTCCTCCTCTTCTTCCTCCAGTGATATCTTTGATGCCATGTTCTCCGTCACGTACATCGCTGGAGAGACCGTGATACAGCAAGGTAACCGGGGGCTGGGAGGAGGTTCTGGGGTGTCAGCTTATTCTAGGGGGGGGGGGGGCAGAAGGAGGTTCTGGGGTGTCAGCTTATTCTAGGGGGGGCAGAAGGAGGTTCTGGGGTGTCAGCTTATTCTAGGGGGGGGGGGGGCAGAAGGAGGTTCTGGGGTGTCAGCTTATTCTAGGGGGCAGAAGGAGGTTCTGGGGTGTCAGCTTATTCTAGGGGGGCTGGGAGGAGGTTCTGGGGTGACGGCTGATTCTGGTGGGGGGTTCTGGGGTGACGGCTGATTCTGGTTAGGGGGTTCTGGGGCGGCGGCTGACTCTGGTGGGGGGTTCTAGGGCGGCGGATGACTCTGGTGGGGGGTTCTAGGGTGGTGGCTGATTCTGGTGGGGGTTCTGGGGCAGCGGCTGATTCTGGGGAGGAGGTTCTGGGGTGACGGCTGATTCTGGTGGGGGGTTCTGGGGTGACGGCTGATTCTGGGGGAGGTTCTGGGGTGACGGCTGATTCTGGTGGGGGGTTCTGCGGTGACGGCTGATTCTGGTGGGGGGGTTCTGCGGTGGCGGCTGATTCTGGTGGGGGGTTCTGCGGTGGCGGCTGATTCTGGTGGGGGTTCTGCGGTGGCGGCTGATTCTGGTGGGGGGTTCTGCGGTGACGGCTGATTCTGGTGGGGGGTTCTGCGATGATGGCTGGTTCTGGTGGGGGGGGATTCTGGGGTGACGGCTGATTCTGGTGGGGGGTTCTGGGGGCGGCTGATTCTGGTGGGGGTTCTGGGGCGGCGGCTGATTCTGGTGGGGCGGTTCTGGGGCGGCGGCTGATTCTGGTGGGGGTTCTGGGCGGCGGCTGATTCTGGTGGGGGCGGTTCTGGGCGCGCTGATTCTGGTGGGGGGTTCTGGGCGGCGGCTGATTCTGGTGGGGCGGTTTTGCGGCGGCGGCTGATTCTGGTGGGGGGTTCTGGGCGACGGCTGATTCTGGTGGGGCGGTTCTGGGGCGGCGGCTGATTCTGGTGGGGCGGTTCTGGGGCGGCGGCTGATTCTGGTGGGGCGGTTCTGGGGCGGCGGCTGATTCTGGTGGGGGGTTCTAGGCGCGGCTGATTCTGGTGGAGGCGTTCTAGGCGGCGGCTGATTCTGGTGGGGGAGGTTCTGTGGTGGTGGCTGATTCTGTTGGAGTTTGGAGATTCTTGGGCGACGGCTGGTTCTGGTGGGGGTTCTGGGGCAGCGGCTGATTCTGGTGGGGCGGTTCTGGGGCGGCGGCTGATTCTGGTGGGGGCGGTTCTGGGCGGCGGCTGATTCTGGGCGCGGCTGATTCTGGTGGGGGCGGTTCTGAGGCGCGGCTGATTCTGGTGGGAGGTTCTGGGCGCGCTGATTCTGGTGGGGCGGTTCTGGAGCGGCGATTCTGTGAGGCGGTCTGGCGCTGATTCTGGTGGGGCGGTTCTGGGGCGGCGGCTGATTCTGGTGGGGCGGTTCTAGGGCGCGGCTGATTCTGGTGGGGGGTTCTAGGGCGGCGGCTGATTCTGGTGGGGGCGTTCTAGAGCTGCGGCTGATTCTGGTGGGGGGGGAGGTTCTGTGGTGGTGGCTGATTCTGTTGGAGTTTGGAGATTCTTGGGCGACGGCTGGTTCTGGTGGGGGGGGTTCTGGGGCAGCGGCTGATTCTGGTGGGGGGGGTTCTGGGGTGACGGCTGATTCTGGTGGGGGGGGGTTCTGGGGTGACGGCTGATTCTGGGGGGAGGTTCTGGGGTGACGGCTGATTCTGGTGGGGGGGGGTTCTGGGGTGACGGCTGATTCTGGGGGGAGGTTCTGGGGTGACGGCTGATTCTGGTGGGGGGGGGGGGTTCTTGGGCGACGGCTGGTTCTGGGGGGCTTGGAGGTGGTTGGAGGTGCCCCAGTAATTCTGCTCTGGCCTCTTGCAGGGGATGAAGGAGACAACTTCTACGTGGTGGACCAGGGGGAGATGGATGTGAGTATGATGTCTGCCGCCTCTAGGGGCAGCGCTTAGACCGCGCCGCAGTCACACCGCCAGTCCTCTGTTTGGCAGGTTTACGTCAGCAGTGAATGGATGACCAGCATCGGGGAGGGCGGCAGCTTCGGAGAACTGGCTTTGATTTATGGGACCCCGAGAGCCGCAACTGTGAAAGCCAAAACCAATGTGAAGCTGTGGGGAATCGACCGGGACAGCTACCGGAGGATCCTCATGGTGGGTGAGGGGATCCGTGGGGGCAGGGCCAGCGGAGAGGCCAGCGCATGTAACGCAGTCACCTCTCCTTACAGGGCAGCACGTTACGAAAACGTAAGATGTACGAGGAGTTCCTGAGCAAGGTGTCTATACTGGGTGAGCGTCTGTGGTGTTACATAGGACTGCAGGTGACATCTACTACATTGTCTGTACTCAGAGAGTTATCACTGTGTTATCTGTGGTGTTACATAGGACTGCAGGTGACATCTACTGCATTATCTGTACTCAGAGAGATATCACTGTGTTATCTGTGGTGTTACATAGGACTGCAGGGGACATCTACTACATTATCTGTACTCGGAGAGATATCACTGTGTTATCTGTGGTGTTACATAGGACTGCAGGTAACATCTACTACATTATCTGTACTCAGAGAGTTATCACTGTGTTATCTGTGGTGTTACATAGGACTGCAGGTGACATCTACTACATTATCTGTACTCAGAGTTATCACTGTGTTATCTGCGGTGTTACATAGGACTGCAGGTGACATCCACTACATTATCTGTACTCAGAGAGATATCACTGTGTTATCTGTGGTGTTACATAGGACTGCAGGTAACATCTACTACATTATCTGTACTCAGAGAGTTATCACTGTGTTATCTGTGGTGTTACATAGGACTGCAGGTGACATCTACTACATTATCTGTACTCAGAGAGATATCACTGTGTTATCTGTGGTGTTACATAGGACTGCAGGTGACATCTACTACATTATCTGTACTCAGAGAGATATCACTGTGTTATCTGTGGTGTTACATAGGACTGCAGGTGACATCTACTACATTATCTGTACTCAGAGAGATATCACTGTGTCATCTGTGGTGTTACATAGGACTGCAGGTGACATCTACTACATTATCTGTACTCAGTGAGATATCACTGTGTTATCTGTAGTGTTACATAGGACTGCAGGTGATATCTACTACATTATCTGTACTCGGAGAGATATCACTGTGTTATCTGTGGTGTTACATAGGACTGCAGGTGACATCTACTACATTATCTGTACTCAGAGTTATCACTGTGTTATCTGGGGTGTTACATAGGACTGCAGGTGACATCTACTACATTATCTGTACTCAGAGAGATATCACTGTGTTATCTGTGGTGTTACATAGGACTGCAGGTGACATCTACTACATTACCTGTACTCAGAGAGATATCACTGTGCCATCTGTGGTGTTACATAGGACTGCAGGTGACATCTACTACATTATCTGTACTCAGAGAGATATCACTGTGCCATCTGTGGTGTTACATAGGACTGCAGGTGACATCTACTACATTACCTGTACTCAGAGAGATATCACTGTGTTATCTGTGGTGTTACATAGGACTGCAGGTGACATCTACTGCATTATCTGTACTCAGAGATATCACTGTGTTATCTGTGGTGTTACATAGGACTGCAGGTGACATCTACTACATTATCTGTACTCAGAGATATCACTGTGTTATCTGTGGTGTTACATAGGACTGCAGGTGACAGCTACTACATTATCTGTACTCAGATATATCACTGTGTTATCTGTGGTGTTACATAGGACTGCAGGTGATATCTACTACATTATCTGTACTCAGAGATATCACTGTGATATCTGTGGTGTTACATAGGACTGCAGGTGACATCTACTACATTATCTGTACTCAGAGAGATATCACTGTGTTATCTGTGGTGTTACATAGGACTGCAGGTGACAGCTACTACATTATCTGTACTCAGAGATATCACTGTGTTATCTGTGGTGTTACATAGGACTGCAGGTGACATCTACTACATTATCTGTACTCAGAGATATCACTGTGTTATCTGTGGTGTTACATAGGGCTGCAGGTGACATCTACTACATTATCTGTACTCAGAGAGCTATCACTGTGTTATCTGTGGTGTTACATAGGACTGCAGGTGACATCTACTACATTATCTGTACTCAGAGAGTTATCACTGTGTTATCTGTGGTGTTACATAGGACTGCAGGTGACATCTACTACATTATCTGTACTCAGAGATATCACTGTGTTATCTGTGGTGTTACATAGGACTGCAGGATTATCTGTACTCAGAGAGTTATCACTGTGTTATCTGTGGTGTTACATAGGACTGCAGGTGACATGTACTACATTATCTGTACTCAGAGAGTATCACTGTGTTATCTGTGGTGTTACATAGGACTGCAGGTGACATCTACCTCATTATCTGTACTCAGAGAGATATCACTGTTATCTGTGGTGTTACATAGGACTGCGGGTGACATCTACCTCATTATCTGTACTCAGAGAGTTATCACTGTGTTATCTGTGGTGTTACATAGGACTGCAGGTGACATCTACTACATTATCTGTACTCAGAGAGATATCACTGTGTTATCTGTGGTGTTACATAGGACTGCAGGTGACATCTACTACATTATCTGTACTCACTGTGTTATCTGTGGTGTTATCTGTGGTGTTACATAGGACTGCAGGTGACATCTACTACATTATCTGTACTCAGAGAGTTATCACTGTGTTATCTGTGGTGTTACATAGGACTGCAGGTGACATCTACTACATTATCTGTACTCAGAGAGTTATCACTGTGTTATCTGTGGTGTTACATAGGACTGCAGGTGACATCTACTACATTATCTGTACTCAGAGAGGTATCACTGTGTTATCTGTGGTGTTACATAGGACTGCAGGTGACATCTACTACATTATCTGTACTCAGAGAGTTATCACTGTGTTATCTGTGGTGTTACATAGGACTGCAGGTGACATCTACTACATTATCTGTACTCAGAGAGTATCACTGTGATATCTGTGGTGTTACATAGGACTGCAGGTGACATCTACTACATTATCTGTACTCAGAGAGTTATCACTGTGTTATCTGTGGTGTTACATAGGACTGCAGGTGACATCTACTACATTATCTGTACTCAGAGAGTATCACTGTGTTATCTGTGGTGTTACATAGGACTGCAGGTGACATCTACTACATTATCTGTACTCAGAGAGATATCACTGTGTTATCTGTGGTGTTACATAGGACTGCAGGTGACATCTACTACATTATCTGTACTCAGAGAGTATCACTGTGTTATCTGTGGTGTTACATAGGACTGCAGGTGACATCTACTACATTATCTGTACTCAGAGAGATATCACTGTGTTATCTGTGGTGTTACATAGGACTGCAGGTGACATCTACTACATTATCTGTACTCAGAGAGCTATCACTGTGTTATCTGTGGTGTTACATAGGACTGCAGGTGACATCTACTACATTATCTGTACTCAGAGATATCACTGTGTTATCTGTGGTGTTACATAGGACTGCAGGTGACATCTACTACATTATCTGTACTCAGAGAGTTATCACTGTGTTATCTGTGGTGTTACATAGGACTGCAGGTTACATCTACTACATTATCTGTACTCAGAGTTATCACTGTGTTATCTGTGGTGTTACATAGGACTGCAGGTGACATCTACTACATTATCTGTACTCGGAGAGTTATCACTACGTTATCTGTGGTGTTACATAGGACTGCAGGTGACATCTACTACATTATCTGTACTCGGAGAGTTATCACTACGTTATCTGTGGTGTTACATAGGACTGCAGGTGACCTGTACTACATTATCTGTACTCGGAGAGTTATCACTACGTTATCTGTGGTGTTACATAGGACTGCAGGTGATATCTACTACATTATCTGTACTCAGTTATCACTGTGTTATCTGTGGTGTTACATAGGACTGCAGGTGACATCTACTACATTATCTGTACTCGGAGAGTTATCACTACGTTATCTGTGGTGTTACATAGGACTGCAGGTGATATCTACTACATTATCTGTACTCAAAGAGTTATCACTGTGTTATCTGTGGTGTTACATAGGACTGCAGGTGACATCTACTACATTATCTGTACTCAGAGAGGTATCACTGTGTCATCTGTGGTGTTACATAGGACTGCAGGTGACATCTACTACATTATCTGTACTCAGAGAGGTATCACTGTGTCATCTGTGGTGTTACATAGGACTGCAGGTGACATCTACTACATTATCTGTACTCAGAGAGTTATCACTGTGTTATCTGTGGTGTTACATAGGACTGCAGGTGACATCTACTACATTATCTGTACTCAGAGATAGCACTGTGTTACCTGTGGTGTTACATAGGACTGCAGGTGACATCTACTCCATTATCTGTACTCAGAGAGTTATCACTGTATTATCTGTGGTGTTACATAGGACTGCAGGTGACATCTACTACATTATCTGTATTCAGAGAGATATCACTGTGTTATCTGTGGTGTTACATAGGACTGCAGGTGACATCTACTACATTATCTGTACTCAGAGAGTTATCACTGTGTTATCTGGTGTTACATAGGACTGCAGGTGACATCTACTACATTATCTGTACTCAGAGAGATATCACTGTGTTATCTGTGGTGTTACATAGGACTGCAGGTGACATCTACTACACTATCTGTACTCAGAGAGCTATCACTGTGTTATCTGTGGTGTTACATAGGACTGCAGGTGACAGCTACTACATTATCTGTACTCAGAGTTATCACTGTGTTATCTGTGGTGTTACATAGGACTGCAGGTGACATCTACTACATTATCTGTACTCAGAGAGATATCACTGTGTTATCTGTGGTGTTACATAGGACTGCAGGTGACATCTACTACATTATCTGTACTCAGAGAGTTATCATTGTGTTATCTGTGGTGTTACATAGGACTGCAGGTGACATCTACTACATTATCTGTACTCATAGCTATCATTGTGTTATCTGTGGTGTTACATAGGACTGCAGGTGACATCTACTACATTATCTGTACTCAGAGAGTTATCATTGTGTTATCTGTGGTGTTACATAGGACTGCAGGTGACATCTACTACATTATCTGTACTCAGAGAGATATCACTGTGTTATCTGTGGTGTTACATGGGACTGCAGGTGACATCTACTGCATTATCTGTACTCAGAGAGATATCACTGTGGTATCTGTGGTGTTACATAGGACTGCAGGTGACATCTACTACATTATCTGTACTCAGAGAGTTATCACTATGTTATCTGTGGTGTTACATAGGACTGCAGGTGATATCTACTACATTATCTGTACTCAGTTATCACTGTGTTATCTGTGGTGTTACATAGGACTGCAGGTGACATCTACTACATTATCTGTACTCAGAGTTATCACTGTGTTATCTGTGGTGTTACATGGGACTGCAGGTGACATCTACTGCATTATCTGTACTCAGAGATATCACTGTGTTATCTGTGGTGTTACATAGGACTGCAGGTGACATCTACTACATTATCTGTACTCAGAGATATCACTGTGTTATCTGTGGTGTTACATAGGACTGCAGGTCACATCTACTACATTATCTGTACTCAGAGAGTTATCACTGTGTTATCTGTGGTGTTACATAGGACTGCAGGTGACATCTACTACATTATCTGTACTCAGAGAGTTATCACTGTGTTATCTGTGGTGTTACATAGGACTGCAGGTGACATCTACTACATTATCTGTACTCAGAGAGCTATCACTGTGTTATCTGTGGTGTTACATAGGACTGCAGGTGACACCTACTACATTATCTGTACTCAGAGAGATATCACTGTGTTATCTGTGGTGTTACATAGGACTGCAGGTGACATCTACTAAATTATCTGTACTCAGAGAGTTATCACTGTGTTATCTGTGGTGTTACATAGGACTGCAGGTGACATCTACTACATTATCTGTACTCAGAGAGATATCACTGTGTTATCTGTGGTGTTACATAGGACTGCAGGTGACACCTACTGCATTATCTGTACTCAGAGAGATATCACTGTGTTATCTGTGGTGTTACATAGGACTGCAGGTGACATCTACTACATTATCTGTACTCAGAGAGATATCACTGTGTTATCTGTGGTGTTACATAGGACTGCAGGTGACATCTACTACATTATCTGTACTCAGAGAGTTATCACTGTGTTATCTGTAGTGTTACATAGGACTGCAGGTGACATCTACTACATTATCTGTACTCAGAGAGATATCACTGTGTTATCTGTGGTGTTACATGGGACTGCAGGTGACATCTACTGCATTATCTGTACTCAGAGAGATATCACTGTGGTATCTGTGGTGTTACATAGGACTGCAGGTGACATCTACTACATTATCTGTACTCAGAGAGATATCACTGTGTTATCTGTGGTGTTACATAGGACTGCAGGTGATATCTACTACATTATCTGTACTCAGTTATCACTGTGTTATCTGTGGTGTTACATAGGACTGCAGGTGACATCTACTACATTATCTGTACTCGGAGAGTTATCACTGTGTTATCTGTGGTGTTACATGGGACTGCAGGTGACATCTACTGCATTATCTGTACTCAGAGATATCACTGTGTTATCTGTGGTGTTACATAGGACTGCAGGTGACATCTACTACATTATCTGTACTCAGAGTTATCACTGTGTTATATGTGGTGTTACATAGGACTGCAGGTGACATCTACTACATTATCTGTACTCAGAGAGATATCACTGTGTTATCTGTGGTGTTACATAGGACTGCAGGTGACATCTACTACATTATCTGTACTCGGAGAGCTGTCACCGTGTGGCCGGTCTATCTGTTTTGTTTGAGGTGTCAGCTCTTGGGGTTCACGTCTCGCCCTCCTGTCCCCCAGAATCTCTCGATAAGTGGGAGCGGCTGACGGTGGCGGACGCGCTGGAGCCGGTCCAGTTTGAGGATGGACAGAAGATTGTGGTGCAGGGGGAGCCCGGAGACGAGTTCTTCATCATCCTTGAGGTGAGTGATGAGCCTCTTTACCAGTAGGCGGCGCAGTGCTGGCTGGGGCCCCGCAGTCATTGGTTCTGTGGCTCTCCGCAGGGAACGGCCGCCGTGCTGCAACGCCGCTCAGAGATTGAGGAGTTTGTGGAGGTCGGACGTCTTGGGCCCTCGGATTATTTTGGTAAGACTTCAGTCTGTAGCTCTCTGGACTGAAGGGATCACCCCCATTCTGACACTCTCCCTTCCCTACAGGTGAAATAGCTCTGCTGATGAACAGACCCCGAGCGGCCACCGTGGTGGCCCGTGGCCCCTTGAAGTGTGTGAAGCTGGATCGCCCACGCTTTGAGCGTGTCCTGGGGCCCTGCTCCGACATCTTGAAGAGAAACATCCAGCAGTACAACAGCTTTGTGTCGCTGTCTGTGTGAGCGCCCGCCTGCCCGCACCCTCCACCACCGCTTTACCTCCGCAGATAGCTTGTGCTCTCCGCTGCCACCATCACTCCTGTCAGTCCCGCCACCAGGACAAGCTGAAAGCCTCACCGCCTTCTTTCCTTTAGAAATTGGTTTCTATTAACCCTGGAGTTGCCAGTGGCTGGAGGTCCTGGTGCTGCCCATTTAGAGGGGGGTGTTCATTTGTCGGGTGACCAAGGCCTCGGGTCCGCTGCTAGGAAATGAATCGGGTGTCATGTCCACCTCCCGTCTCTGCACACAAGGAAACGGCCGGGTGTGGCCCCGTGATCTGCGTCCTGGGGCCCGGCGGCATGCTATCCAGGCCCCGGGAAGTGCAGATCACTGGGTCCCCACGAGCTCCGCCGCCGGTTTTATCCGCTTGTTTTTTAATGTGATGCCGTCATTTAGCGGTGAACGCGGGGCGTTTGGGGGAAGCTGATTCTTTTGCGCTCTGTAGACTCGTACGCAGGCTCCGTCCGTCTCGTCACATTAAGAGGACCAGTTTTGTATCGTTATCTGATCATTTACTGTATGTGCCCAGATCTCTCTGAATAAAGATGGATTCCTTTTCTTATAGATTCTCCTCACAAGCCGTTAGCAATAAAATGATTTGACTTCTTACCCTGCGTTTTCTGTCTTGTGCGTATTCTGCAGGCGGCTGCTATGCCACGAGTCACCACTTGGAGGCAGCGTGTTCACATGGACCGCCCCTTTATCCCAGGGACAGGCAGATTAACCCCTTGTAGCTGCCGTGGCAGTGTGTCCAGACACTAAAGACCAAACTATTGTGAAGTGGTATCCGCAGAGACCTCATCACATGGAAGTAAGATCAGTCGCTGATGACGAGGACTCGTCCGGAACGAACACTGACCCATGACAGACTGATCGTCACACGGATGAACGAGCGTCACCAGCGTGTCCCTGTGTACGGAAGGAGGGTCTGCTGCCAGGTTTACACAGGACAATGGTAGATCTGTCACTAACTGCCTGCCAAACAATGTGCCTCCCAGTCACCGCTGCGTTTGGTCCGGCTTTTAATGGGGATACAGAAGAAAGTCATTAGCAGAGACCAGGCGCCATTTTATCTTCTTTGACAACTAAAGGATCAGGCATGGTCAAGACCCAGTACCTGAACAGTTAACTGTTACTGGAGGATTGTGTATGGTCTCCTGTCTATAGATGAGGTCAGTCTGCTGTGTACAGGAGGTATCGTTATATAATGGCTGCTGTACTCGGTGATATCTGATCCTCTGCTCATCTATGGTGTATGGTCTCCTGTCTATAGATGAGGTCAGTCTGCTGTGTACAGACTGTATCGTTATATAATGGCTGCTGTACTCGGTGATATCTGATCCTCTGCTCATCTATGGTGTATGGTCTCCTGTCTATAGATGAGGTCAGTCTGCTGTGTACAGGAGGTATCGTTATATAATGGCTGCCGTACTCGGTGATATCTGATCCTCTGCTCATCTATGGTGTATGGTCTCCTGTCTATAGATGAGGTCAGTCTGCTGTGTACAGACGGTATCGTTATATAATGGCTGCCGTACTCGGTGATATCTGATCCTCTGCTCATCTATGGTGTATGGTCTCCTGTCTATAGATGACGTTAGTCTGCTGTGTACAGACGGTATCGTTATATAATGGCTGCTGTACTCGGTGATATCTGATCCTCTGCTCATCTATGGTGTATGGTCTCCTGTCTATAGATGAGGTCAGTCTGCTGTGTAAAGGCGGTATCATTATATAATGGCTGCTGTACTCGGTGATATCTGATCCTCTGCTCATCTATGGTGTATGGTCTCCTGTCTATAGATGAGGTCAGTCTGCTGTGTACAGGAGGTACAGTTATGGCTGCCGTACTCGGTGATATCTGATCCTCTGCTCATCTATGGTGTATGGTCTCCTGTCTATAGATGAGGTCAGTCTGCTGTGTACAGGAGGTATCGTTATATAATGGCTGCTGTACTCGGTGATATCTGATCCTCTGCTCATCTATGGTGTATGGTCTCCTGTCTATAGATGAGGTCAGTCTGCTGTGTACAGGAGGTATCGTTATATAATGGCTGCTGTACTCGGTGATATCTGATCCTCTGCTCATCTATGGTGTATGGTCTCCTGTCTATAGATGAGGTCAGTCTGCTGTGTAAAGGCGGTATCATTATATAATGGCTGCCGTAGTCAATGATATCGGATCCTCTGCTCATCTATGGTGTATGGTCTCCTGTCTATAGATGAGGTCAGTCTGCTGTGTACAGGAGGTATCGTTATATAATGGCTGCCGTAGTCAATGATATCGGATCCTCTGCTCATCTATGGTGTATGGTCTCCTGTCTATAGATGAGGTCAGTCTGCTGTGTACAGGAGGTATAGTTATATAATGGCTGCCGTACTCGGTGATATCTGATCCTCTGCTCATCTATGGTGTATGGTCTCCTGTCTATAGATGAGGTCAGTCTGCTGTGTACAGGAGGTATCGTTATATAATGGCTGCCGTACTCGGTGATATCTGATCCTCTGCTCATCTATGGTGTATGGTCTACTGTCTATAGATGAGGTCAGTCTGCTGTGTACAGGAGGTATCATTATATAATGGCTGCCGTACTCGGTGATATCTGATCCTCTGCTCATCTATGGTGTATGGTCTCCTGTCTATAGATGAGGTCAGTCTGCTGTGTACAGGAGGTATCGTTATATAATGGCTGCCGTACTCGGTGATATCTGGATCCTCTGCTCATCTATGGTGTATGGTCTCCTGTCTATAGATGAGGTCAGTCTGCTGTGTACAGGAGGTATCGTTATATAATGGCTGCCGTACTCGGTGATATCTGGATCCTCTGCTCATCTATGGTGTATGGTCTCCTGTCTATAGATGAGGTCAGTCTGCTGTGTACAGGAGGTATCAGTATATAATGGCTGCCGTACTCGGTGATATCTGATCCTCTGCTCATCTATGGTGTATGGTCTCCTGTCTATAGATGAGGTCAGTCTGCTGTGTAAAGGCGGTATCATTATATAATGGCTGCTGTACTCGGTGATATCTGATCCTCTGCTCATCTATGGTGTATGGTCTCCTGTCTATAGATGAGGTCAGTCTGCTGTGTACAGGAGGTATCATTATATAATGGCTGCCGTACTCGGTGATATCTGATCCTCTGCTCATCTATGGTGTATGGTCTCCTGTCTATAGATGAGGTCAGTCTGCTGTGTACAGGAGGTATCATTATATAATGGCTGCCGTACTCGGTGATATCTGATCCTCTGCTCATCTATGGTGTATGGTCTCCTGTCTATAGATGAGGTCAGTCTGCTGTGTAAAGGCGGTATCATTATATAATGGCTGCTGTACTCGGTGATATCTGATCCTCTGCTCATCTATGGTGTATGGTCTCCTGTCTATAGATGAGGTCAGTCTGCTGTGTACAGGAGGTATAGTTATATAATGGCTGCCGTACTCGGTGATATCTGATCCTCTGCTCATCTATGGTGTATGGTCTCCTGTCTATAGATGAGGTCAGTCTGCTGTGTACAGGAGGTATCGTTATATAATGGCTGCCGTACTCGGTGATATCTGATCCTCTGCTCATCTATGGTGTATGGTCTCCTGTCTATAGATGAGGTCAGTCTGCTGTGTACAGGAGGTATCGTTATATAATGGCTGCCGTACTCGGTGATATCGGATCCTCTGCTCATCTATGGTGTATGGTCTCCTGTCTATAGATGAGGTCAGTCTGCTGTGTACAGGAGGTATCGTTATATAATGGCTGCCGTACTCGGTGATATCTGATCCTCTGCTCATCTATGGTGTATGGTCTCCTGTCTATAGATGAGGTCAGTCTGCTGTGTACAGGACGGTATCATTATATAATGGCTGCCGTACTCGGTGATATCTGATCCTCTGCTCATCTATGGTGTATGGTCTCCTGTCTATAGATGAGGTCAGTCTGCTGTGTACAGGAGGTATCGTTATATAATGGCTGCCGTATTCGGTGATATCTGATCCTCTGCTCATCTATGGTGTATGGTCTCCTGTCTATAGATGAGGTCAGTCTGCTGTGTACAGGAGGTATCGTTATATAATGGCTGCCGTACTCGGTGATATCTGGATCCTCTGCTCATCTATGGTGTATGGTCTCCTGTCTATAGATGAGGTCAGTCTGCTGTGTACAGGAGGTATCATTATATAATGGCTGCCGTACTCGGTGATATCTGATCCTCTGCTCATCTATGGTGTATGGTCTCCTGTCTATAGATGAGGTCAGTCTGCTGTGTACAGGAGGTATCGTTATATAATGGCTGCCGTACTCGGTGATATCTGATCCTCTGCTCATCTATGGTGTATGGTCTCCTGTCTATAGATGAGGTCAGTCTGCTGTGTACAGGAGGTATCGTTATATAATGGCTGCCGTACTCGGTGATATCTGATCCTCTGCTCATCTATGGTGTATGGTCTCCTGTCTATAGATGAGGTCAGTCTGCTGTGTACAGGAGGTATCGTTATATAATGGCTGCCGTACTCAGTGATATCTGATCCTCTGCTCATCTATGGTGTATGGTCTCCTGTCTATAGATGAGGTCAGTCTGCTGTGTACAGGAGGTATCGTTATATAATGGCTGCCGTACTCGGTGATATCTGATCCTCTGCTCATCTATGGTGTATGGTCTCCTGTCTATAGATGAGGTCAGTCTGCTGTGTACAGGAGGTATCGTTATATAATGGCTGCCGTAGCTCGGTGATATCTGATCCTCTGCTCATCTATGGTGTATGGTCTCCTGTCTATAGATGAGGTCAGTCTGCTGTGTACAGGAGGTATCGTTATATAATGGCTGCCGTAGTCGGTGATATCTGATCATCTGCTCATCTATGGTGTATGGTCTCCTGTCTATAGATGAGGTCAGTCTGCTGTGTACAGGAGGTATCGTTATATAATGGCTGCCGTACTCGGTGATATCTGATCCTCTGCTCATCTATGGTGTATGGTCTCCTGTCTATAGATGAGGTCAGTCTGCTGTGTACAGGACGGTATCGTTATATAATGGCTGCCGTACTCGGTGATATCTGATCCTCTGCTCATCTATGGTGTATGGTCTCCTGTCTATAGATGAGGTCAGTCTGCTGTGTACAGGACGGTATCGTTATATAATGGCTGCCGTACTCGGTGATATCTGATCCTCTGCTCATCTATGGTGTATGGTCTCCTGTCTATAGATGAGGTCAGTCTGCTGTGTACAGGACGGTATCGTATATAATGGCTGCCGTACTCGGTGATATCTGATCCTCTGCTCATCTATGGTGTATGGTCTCCTGTCTATAGATGAGGTCAGTCTGCTGTGTACAGGAGGTATCGTTATATAATGGCTGCCGTACTCGGTGATATCTGATCCTCTGCTCATCTATGGTGTATGGTCTCCTGTCTATAGATGAGGTCAGTCTGCTGTGTACAGGAGGTATCGTTATATAATGGCTGCCGTACTCGGTGATATCTGATCCTCTGCTCATCTATGGTGTATGGTCTCCTGTCTATAGATGAGGTCAGTCTGCTGTGTACAGGAGGTATCGTTATATAATGGCTGCCGTACTCGGTGATATCTGATCCTCTGCTCATCTATGGTGTATGGTCTCCTGTCTATAGATGAGGTCAGTCTGCTGTGTACAGGAGGTATCGTTATATAATGGCTGCCGTACTCGGTGATATCTGATCCTCTGCTCATCTATGGTGTATGGTCTCCTG
Source organism: Bufotes viridis (assembly GCA_033119425.1). Lineage (NCBI taxonomy): Eukaryota > Metazoa > Chordata > Amphibia > Anura > Bufonidae > Bufotes > Bufotes viridis. The sequence goes on along the minus strand of JAKVIS010000791.1, from coordinate 22,770 downwards.
TCTATAGATGAGGTCAGTCTGCTGTGTACAGGAGGTATCGTTATATAATGGCTGCCGTACTCGGTGATATCTGATCCTCTGCTCATCTATGGTGTATGGTCTCCTGTCTATAGATGAGGTCAGTCTGCTGTGTACAGGAGGTATCGTTATATAATGGCTGCCGTACTCGGTGATATCTGATCCTCTGCTCATCTATGGTGTATGGTCTACTGTCTATAGATGAGGTCAGTCTGCTGTGTACAGGAGGTATCGTTATATAATGGCTGCCGTAGTCAATGATATCGGATCCTCTGCTCATCTATGGTGTATGGTCTCCTGTCTATAGATGAGGTCAGTCTGCTGTGTACAGGAGGTATAGTTATATAATGGCTGCCGTAGTCGGTGATATCTGATCCTCTGCTCATCTATGGTGTATGGTCTCCTGTCTATAGATGAGGTCAGTCTGCTGTGTACAGGAGGTATCGTTATGGCTGCCGTACTCGGTGATATCTGATCCTCTGCTCATCTATGGTGTATGGTCTCCTGTCTATAGATGACGTTAGTCTGCTGTGTACAGACGGTATCGTTATATAATGGCTGCCGTACTCGGTGATATCTGATCCTCTGCTCATCTATGGTGTATGGTCTCCTGTCTATAGATGAGGTCAGTCTGCTGTGTACAGGAGGTATCATTATATAATGGCTGCCGTACTCAGTGATATCTGATCCTCTGCTCATCTATGGTCTCCTGTCTATAGATGAGGTCAGTCTGCTGTGTACAGGAGGTATCGTTATATAATGGCTGCCGTAGTCGGTGATTTCTGATCCTCTGCTCATCTATGGTGTATGGTCTCCTGTCTATAGATGAGGTCAGTCTGCTGTGTACAGACGGTATCGTTATATAATGGCTGCCTTAGTCAGTGATATCTGATCATCTGCTCATCTATGGTGTATGGTCTCCTGTCTATAGATGAGGTCAGTCTGCTGTGTACAGGAGGTATAGTTATGGCAGCCGTACTCGGTGATATCTGATCCTCTGCTCATCTATGGTGTATGGCAGGCATCCTGTCAAATGCGGTCCTCCAGCTGTGTAAACTACAACTCCCACAATGCCCTGCTGTAGGCTGTTACCTGTACGCTTTTCGGGCATGCTGGGAGTTGTAGTTTTGCAACAGCTGGAGGGCCGCAGTTTGAGGATGCCTGGTGTATGGTCTCTTGTCTATAGATGAGGTCAGTCTGCTGTGTACAGGAGGTATCGTTATGGCTGCCGTAGTCGGTGATATCTGATCCTCTGCTCATCTATGGTGTATGGTCTCTTGTCTATAGATGAGGTCAGTCTGCTGTGTACAGGAGGTATCGTTATATAATGGCTGCCGTACTCGGTGATATCTGATCATCTATGGTGTATGGTCTCCTGTCTATAGATGACGTTAGTCTGCTGTGTACAGGAGGTATCGTTATGGCTGCCGTACTCGGTGATATCTGATCCTCTGCTCAGCTATGGTGTATGGTCTCCTGTCTATAGATGAGGTCAGTCTGCTGTGTACAGACGGTATCGTTATATAATGGCTGCCGTACTCGGTGATATCTGATCCTCTGCTCATCTATGGTGTATGGTCTCCTGTCTATAGATGAGGTCAGTCTGCTGTGTACAGACGGTATCGTTATATAATGGCTGCCGTACTCGGTGATATCTGATCCTCTGCTCATCTATGGTGTATGGTCTCCTGTCTATAGATGAGGTCAGTCTGCTGTGTACAGGAGGTGTAGTTATGGCTGCCGTAGTCAATGATATCTGATCCTCTGCTCATCTATGGTGTATGGTCTCCTGTCTATAGATGAGGTCAGTCTGCTGTGTACAGGAGGTATCGTTATGGCTGCCGTACTCGGTGATATCTGATCCTCTGCTCATCTATGGTGTATGGTCTCCTGTCTATAGATGAGGTCAGTCTGCTGTGTACAGGAGGTATCGTTATATAATGGCTGCCGTACTCAGTGATATCTGATCCTCTGCTCAGCTATGGTCTCCTGTCTATTGATGAGTTCAGTCTGCTGTGTACAGGAGGTATCGTTATATAATGGCTGCCGTAGTCGGTGATATCTGATCCTCTGCTCATCTATGGTGTATGGTCTCCTATCTATAGATGAGGTCAGTCTGCTGTGTACAGGAGGTATCGTTATATAATGGCTGCCGTAGTCGGTGATATCTGATCATCTGCTCATCTATGGTGTATGGTCTCCTGTCTATAGATGAGGTCAGTCTGCGGTGTAAAGGCGGTATCGTTATATAATGGCTGCCGTACTCGGTGATATCTGATCATCTGCTCATCTATGGTGTATGGTCTCCTGTCTATAGATGAGGTCAGTCTGCTGTGTACAGGAGGTATAGTTATGGCTGCCGTACTCGGTGATATCTGATCCTCTGCTCATCTATGGTGTATGGCAGGCATCCTCAAACTGCGGCCCTCCAGCTGTTGTAAAACTACAACTCCCACAATGCCCTGCTGTAGGCTGTTACCTGTACGCTTTTCGGGCATGCTGGGAGTTGTAGTTTTGCAACAGCTGGAGGGCCGCAGTTTGAGGATGCCTGGTGTATGGTCTCTTGTCTATAGATGAGGTCAGTCTCCTGTGTACAGGAGGTATAGTTATGGCTGCCGTACTCGGTGATATCTGATCCTCTGCTCAGCTATGGTGTATGTTCTCGAAACTAAATTAAAACAAGCTCCTATTTAGTAACTAAATAAATGATCCCAGAGTCAGAAATGCAATAACTAATGATCTCTGACTCTGAAACACGATAAACATGAGCCCCTACTCCTAAATTAAATAAAAACGAGCTCCGAATTTGAAACGTAATAAAAACAGGCCCCGACTCAGAAATACAATAAAACAGACCTTAACTCATGGTATTAGTCTACTTATAGACATAAATACTGCCAAAACACCCCTAAACCTGAACTCAAAAATGTAATAAAAATGAGCCCGAATCGGAAATTAAATAAAAACAAGCTCCGACTCTGAAACGTTATCGAAACGGGCCCTGACTCAGAAACGTAAAAAACAGATTCTGACTCGGAAAGGGATGTCATGGTATCAGTCTACATATAGAAATAATACTGCCAAAACACCTCCAGGCCTCTGCCTAATGCTGTTCTTATTGCCCCACCCCGCCTATATTCCCTGTCCCCCAGCCGTGTGATCGACGCTGGGCACTGTGTGGAGGCCAGGAGAGTCTGAGATTACCCAGTCATCGCCATGAGGGCCACTCTTTCCTTGGAGATCTGGGCTCGGAGAAGTCTATTCAGTCGAGAGAGAAATCACTGAATCATCTTTTTATTAATGCCCTGTCTGGCCCGTGGTGCAGTCATGGGTCACTGTACAGGCAGTGACCGAGAACTGGAGCTCCTGGGGGTCACGGCTGCATTCTAGGGGGATGCCGCAGAGGCCGCCACATGTCTCTTATCAGCACAGCCTCCTCGCCATGGGTCTGCACACACTGCCGCACCACCGCCAGCACCTTCTGCAGCCGTCTGTCCAGGGCAGCCAGGTGCGGCTCAGTCAGGACCGTGTCCAGGGGATCAGTGCTCAACGACTCCCTCATGACGTCACTCAGCCTGTACGCGGGTAAGGCGAGGAGATTCAGCCGCTGCCAGGTGTCATCCTTCACCCTGCAAGACAAGGGCATTACTGATGCAGAGCTGTGTCCACCAGAGGGAGGGGCATGACCCCAAAAGAAATTAATTACCCCTTCCCACCAAATAAAACATTGGGGCTCATCTTCTAACAAATTCTCCCACTACCCAATATTTGTTGCACTGGCGTTCTTACACAGGCATTGCGGGGGCAAATGTACTAATTTCATGCAAAAAAGACGTAAAAGTTAAAAAATTAAAATAGATTTTGCACACACCATAAATTAGGCGCATCTTCAGACAGCAATGCCGGCATAAAATAAAATAAAAAGACTGTCAAAAATAACAGTCTTAATAAAGGAGCGCCATTGTGTGGATCCAGAATAAGAAAAACTACATGCGCCTCCAGGTCAAAAGTGTCCTGCAGCTGCAATCCTACAGGAGAGCGCCCCTGCTGGTGCTACTACTCACACGCAGCACTGGTAGAGGGGAGCCAGGATGGAGAGCTCATCTTGTGAGTGCCGGCCAAAGCTGTAACATACAAAGAGAGAGGGATCAGCGGTGCCACAGATCCTGTACATCTGCAGGGGGGGACAAGAAGTGAGAGAGTCACGCTGACAGGACGCTCACCCGCGGGCGTTGTCCAGGTGCAGCAGAAACCCGTCATCTCCGAACTGTGTGAATATTTCGTAATGATGGCGGTCCATGTTTCCTGAGAAGAAAAGACAGAAGGTCTACAGCTGGGGAGGAGAATCCCATCATACACTCAGTCCCCCAGGAAACGGGGCATGTGGCCGTAATGCACCCATCAAGTCGTCTGAATGAGGCCTAACTGCGGGGAAATTCGTGGCTGAGTGTCACCCCAGACATTATCCACGGATGATACGTGCCGCCATGTTTTTCATTTAGTTAGGAAGTGGGAACAGAGGGGTTCGGCACAGGGACCACCACTTACCCATTAAGAAGTCGAATATGGCCAGGTCCATCATGTTGAGGAGCCGCCGGGTGTTACTGTACGGATGGCGCCGCTTCACAGAGTCGCAGTAAGAAGGATTCGTCTCCCACCTGAAGAAGAGACACGAGTACAGAGTAAGTGACCCCAAAAACGAATGACACAGCGAGGGTTGTGAACTCAGGACCTGCGAGACGTTATCAAGATGGAGCTTCCAGTCAGCGGTAGGGGTTCACCACGGGTGGGGAGAGTTATATTTATTTTTAGCAGAAAGAGAAGGGGACATTAGTCATTCTGAGGGGGCACTAAAGGGGGTATTACTATTACTAGGAGCACTATTAATTCTGAGGGCGCTAATGGGGTCACTTAATTCTGGGGGGCCCTAATGGTGGCATTACTATTACTAGGAGCACTATTAATACTGGGGGTATTTAATTCTGGGGGGCCCTAATGCGGGCATTATTAATTTCGGGGGGCACTAATAGGTGCATTACTATTACTGGCGGGGCGCTAATGGAGGCATTATTAACTCCTTCCCGACCTATGACATGTATGCTCGTCATGGGGCACTGCTACCCATGATCAGTATACACGTCATGGCTGGAACCTGCCACCATGTTTTACTACATGGTGGCAGAGCTGTGATGATAGCTGTTACGGACAGCATATTATCACAGCTAGCCGGCATAGGACCCGTGGGAGCACAGCCAGGTCTGTGATAGCTGTGATTGGTCCATGAAGTAGCTGTAACGGAGCGCAGGCTGGTGGGCTGTCGGACAATGCCCAGAAATGGAACTTTACCAACACTGGGGAGATGCGTACATTTTGGGGCATTGTATTAAGTATGGGCCTGGTGAGAAAGCCATCTATCAGAGCATACCGGAGTACAGACGTACTTTACTACTCCCCAATGTACAGGGCAGCCATGTCTAGAAGGAGATTTGAAGCCATCATGAAATTTATACAATGATAATACCAGGTGCCCACCCCAAGATGATCCCAATTTTGATAGATTGTATAAATTAAGGCCCATAATGACCCATTTCAATTCTATGTCTGCAGAAATATATACCCCTGAAAAACACGTTGTTGTCGACGAATCCCTAGTGAACTTCAAAGGAAGGTGCATTTTCGACAGTACTTGCCTAACAAGAGAGCAAGATACGGCATCAAAATGTATAAATTGTGTGAAAATGAAACTGGGTATGCGCATCGCTTCTAAAATAGAACCACCAGAATGTTCCCCCCACCCTTGAAATAAGCGGAAAAATTGCATAGGATTTGGTTCACCCATTGCTGGATCAAGGATACCACCTGTACCTTTAAGTGCCTTGCTAACAGAAGTACCGTGGCATGTGGCTCAATAAGAAAAAAACAAAAAGGCCTCACAAAAACGCTTCTGGGGCACATGCTTAGGGTTGGAGAGAGCAGGTACTCAAACCCTACAGTGCCAAGCGAAAATCCAAGATATGGTATAAAAAACTTGTGGTGCATCTTACACGGGTTGCATTATATAATGCATTTGTAGTTTACAGAAATGCAGGCCAAGAGGGAACCGAGAGGAGGCCCCAGTACCGCTTCTACAGTCGTGGCCAAACGTTTCGAGAATTACATAAATATTGGAAATTGGAAAAGTTGCTGCTTAAGTTTTTATAATAGCAATTTGCATATCCTCCAGAATGTTATGAAGAGTGATCAGATGAATTGCATAATCCTTCTTTGCCATGAAAATTAACTTATTCCCCAAAAAACCTTCCCGATGCATTTCATTGCTGTCAGTAAAGGACCTGCTGAGATCATTTCAGTAATCGTCTTGGTAACTCAGGTGAGAATGTTGACGAGCACAAGGCTGGAGATCATTATGTCAGGCTGATTGGGTAAAATGGCAGACTTGACATGTTAAAAGGAGGATGATGCTGAAATCATTGTTCTTCCATTGTTAACCATGGTGACCTGCAAAGAAACGCGTGCAGCCATCATTGCGTTGCATAAAAATGGCTTCACAGGCAAGGATATTGTGGCTACTAAGATTGCGCCTCAATCAACAATTTATAGGATGATCAAGAACTTCAAGGAAAGAGGTTCAATTCTTGTTAAGAAGGCTTCAGGGCGTCCAAGAAAGTCCAGCGAGCGCCGGGATCGTCTCCTAAAGAGGATTCAGCTGCGGGATCGGAGTGCCACCAGTGCAGAGCTTGCTCAGGAATGGCAGCAGGCAGGTGTGAGCGCATCTGCACGCACAGTGAGGCGAAGACTTTTGGAAGATGGCCTGGTGTCAAGAAACAAAACGTGGAAAGAATACCAGCACTCCTTAATCCTCAATAATCTTCTTTTATTCCACCAAAAAACGACAGCAACGTTTCAACCCGAAGGTCTTTATCAAGCTCAACCATACAATCACATAGTGCCTTTAAATAACCCCCAATCTCTTCTGATTGGTCCCCACATTCATCACTTAATTAACACTTTAAAACGTGTCCTAAAACCAAAATTTTCACTTATCCCAATACATTGTAGCACACTTACATATTCAGCACTGGATCACCATAAGTTCCACCTTCAATCGCTTCAATAATCGCCGAATTGTCACTCGGCGTTACTCCCTTGCCACTGCGCATGTCCGGAATTGTGTACGTCATTACAATTCAGCCACTCACTATGCGTTGTTGTCAGATGACCTCACGCATCACGTGTGCGTTCCACGTGTGCGTGCCACTGACGTCACTTTCCTCTCTGACTTCCGCGACAGCATCAAGAGCGGGAGGAGGCGCGTCATCATGTGACTGGTCACATGACCGGAGAATTTCAAAATATCGCGATTTAAAGGTTTTACGATGGTGTTCCAATTATATTATTAATTGGAGGATGGTTCTGTGGGGTTCACGGAGTATACTGTACATTTATCCAATATATTTCAACAAAGTTTCATCAAACATAGTGGGATACATTGAATGCAGCCAAACCTGGAGTCCTACCCATACATTATCATTCCCGCAGAGTATTGTATATTCTAACACTAATGGCAATAATAGTCACCAAAATTGACATTAAAGAACAATTTAGGCCTCGCCCTTATGTCATCTGTAAAGCATCCTATACTTAAATACCAAGAGATTCGCCACGGATGGTAAACAAAAGATCACCAAATCAAAGCGAACATTCAATTATCAAATAAAGACTTTAAAGAGTAAACAAACCATTACTCATAACATTTCACAAGGACAACAAAGGTCCTATATTATGTAAAATCTTAAATATTTCCCACCTCTGGCGAATATATTTGGAAAGTAGTAACAGTGCATTTTAATGCCTATATAACCATGTAACCTAATAAGCTTCCAATACCAATCACATTTTTTACAGAACACACACCCTATTGCTCATTACCAGAACATGGGTGGCCCCAAGTTTACTGCAATCAAGAATCCCCCCGCTTGTACAGTTAGTGGTGTACAGTACCCGTGCCTCCACCACAAAGTCCATCCTCCCATGGTACATTTCTGTATAGGGTCTCGAATGTTGCTCCTCCTAATGCGAAAAATAGGAAAGAAGGACACGAAATTAATAACTTCACGGCTATTAGCCGGGCAACATTACTTAAGGTTATACATATAGAGCACATATCCTTACTGTTTTAATACAATGTACCCACTTTGAACTCCCTATTTAACCCTTTCGGTTCCAGTGTATCTAACTCAAAGATCCATTTGAGCTCCTCCTTCTTGAAAAGGAAGGAGCTCAAATGGATCTTTGAGTTAGATACACTGAACCGAAAGGGTAAATAGGGAGTTCAAAGTGGTACGTTGTATTAAAACAGTAAGTTGTGCTCTATATGTATAACCTTAAGTACGTTGCCCGGCTATAGCCGTGAGTTATTAATTTCGTGTCCTTCTTCCTATTTTTCGCATTAGAGGAGCAGCTGTCGAGACCTATGCAGAAATGTACCATGGAGGATGGACTTTGTGGTGGAGGCACGGGTACTGTACACCACTAACTGTCAAGCGGGGATTCTTGATTGCATAACTTGGGGCCACCCATGTTCTGGTAATGAGCAATAGGTGATGTGTTCTGTAAAAATGTGATTGGTATTGGAAGCTTATTAGGTTACATGGTTATATAGGCGATTAAATAATTGTCACTACTTTCCAAATATATTCAGCCAGAGGTGGAAATATTTAAGATTTACATAATATAGGACCTTTGTTGTCCTTGTAAAATGTTATGAGTAATGGTTTGTTTACTCTTTAAAGTCTTTATTTGATAATTGAATGTTCGCTTTGATTTGGTGATCTTTGTTTACCATCCGTGCTAATCTTTGGTATTTAAGTATAGGATGCTTTACAGATGACATAAGGGCGAGGCCTAAATTGTTCTTTAATGTCAATTTTGGTGACTATTATTGCCATTAGTGTTAGAATATACAATACTCTGTGGGAATGATAATGTATGGGTAGGACTCCAGGTTTGGCTGCATTCAATGTATCCCACTATGTTTGATGAAACTTTGTTGAAATATATTGGATAAATGTACAGTATACTCCGTGAACCCCCACAGAACCATCCTCCAATTAATAATATAATTGGAACACCATCGTGAAACCTTTAAATCGCGATATTTGAAATTCTCCGGTCATGTGACCAGTCACATGATGACGCGCCTCTCCCGCTTCTTGATGCTGTCGCGAAGTCAGAGAGGAAAGTGACGTCAGTGGCACGCACACGTGAACGCACTACGTGATGCATAGAGGTCATCTGACAACAACGCATAGTGAGTGGCTGAATTGTAATGACGCACACAATTCGGACATGCGCAGTGGCAGGGAGTAACGCCGAGTGACAATTCGGCGATTGTTGAAGCGATTGAAGGTGGAACTTATGGTGATCCAGTGCTGAATATGTAAGTGTGCTACAATGTATTGGGATAAGTGAAAATTTTGGTTTTAGGACACGTTTTAAAGTGTTAATTAAGTGATGAATGTGGGGACCAATCAGAAGAGATTGGGGGTTATTTAAAGGCACTATGTGATTGTATGGTTGAGCTTGATAAAGACCTTCGGGTTGAAACGTTGCTGTCGTTTTTTGGTGGAATAAAAGAAGATTATTGAGGATTAAGGAGTGCTGGTATTCTTTCCACGTTTTGCTGCATGAATCTGAGTCCCTGAGGCCGGAGACCAACAATACAAGCACCGCCACGAATTGGAAGTCTGCTAGTGAGCAGTGAGTAGTGCTACCCACCCGTATACTTTTCTACTGGTGTCAAGAAGGGCAGCAAAGAAGCCACTTCTCTCCAAAAAGACATCAGGGACAGATTGATCTTCTGCAGAAAGTCTGGTGAATGGACTGCTGAGGACTGGGGCAAAGTCATATTCTCCGATGAAGCCTCTTTCCGATTGTTTGGGGCATCAGGAAAAAGGCTTGTCCGGAGAAGAAAAGGTGAGCGCTACCATCAGTCCTGTGTCATGCCAACAGTAAAGCATCCTGAGACCATTCATGTGTGGGGTGCTTCTCATCCAAGGGGGTGGGCTCACTCACAATTTTGTCCAAAAACACAGCCATGAATAAAGAATGGCACCAAAACCCTCCAACAGCAACTTCTCCCAACAATCCGACAACAGTTTGGTGAAGAACAATGCATTTTCCAGCACGATGGAGCACCGTGCCATAAGGAAAAAGTGATAACTAAGTGGCTCGGGGACCAAAACGTTAACATTTTGGGTCCATGGCCTGGAAACTCCCCAGATCTCAATCCCATTGAGAACTTGTGGTCAATCCTCAAGAGGCGGGTGGACAAACAAAAACCCACTAATTCTGACAAACTCCAAGAAGAGATTATGAAAGAATGGGTTGCTATCCGTCAGGAACTGGCCCAGAAGGTGATTGAGAGCATGCGCAGTCAGATTGCAGAGGTCCTGAAAAAGAAGGGCCAACACTGCAAATACTGACTCTGCATAAATGTCGTGTAATTGTCGAAAAAAGCCTCTGAAACGTATGAAGTGCGAGTAATTATATTTCACTACATCACAGAAACAACTGAAACAAAGACCTAAAAGCAGTTTAGCAGCAAACTGTGAAAACTAATATTTGTGTCATTCTCAAAACTTTTGGCCACGACTGTACATGTGAGGCAACAAGGACGGTGCCAGGACAGCACTTCCCAGTGAAATTTCTCCCACAGCAAAAAAAAAAAGCAAGCCGCTAAAAAGCTGCCGTGTGTGTTACAAAAATGGTGTAAGAAAGGAAACCAGCTATCAATGTGACACATCCATCAAAACCGGGCCTTAGAATGAAAAGATGCTTCACAATTTACCATTCTACTTGTTTTGATGTATAACTTTATACTTTTACTGTCATAAAACCCTTTGTATCCTTTCCTGTTGCCCAGTAAGAATTTTATTTTCGAAAAATCTAAGTCCACCTTATCTAAATTATTCCAACTAAATTTAATGTACAAATTATAATGAAACTAAAAATCCACTATACCTCTAGATGAATACCTTAGTTTCCAAAATGTGGTCACTTGTTGGGGGTTTCCACGGAAGGGGTGCCGCAGGAGCTATTCAAGTGAAACATTGTGCCCAAAAACCATTCCAGCAAAATCTCTGAAAACCATATGGCGCTCTATACCGTCTGAACCCTGCTTTGTGCAAATATATTAGTTTACGAACAAGTACGGCTGTTGCCATATTCAAGAGTAAATGGTTAATAAATTGTGGGTGCATTTTCTACTTTTACCCCTTGGGAAATTAAAAAATGTGGGCCTAAAGCAACATTTTCATGAAAAACATGCAATTTTTCATTTTTATGGCCAAGTGTTTCTAAATTCTAGGAAACACCTGTTCGGCCAAAGAGTTCACTACTCCAGAAGTAGTGTCTGACATCATGAGTGTCCATATGGACGCGGTATAGGACATCACGTGACAGAGCGTCCACAGAGATGTGGTGTCTGACATCATGAGTGTCCATATGGACGCGGTATAGGACATCACGTGACAGAGCGTCCACAGAGATGTGGTGTATGACATCATGAGTGTCCATATGGACGCGGTATAGGACATCACGTGACAGAGCGTCCACAGAGATGTGGTGTATGACATCATGAGTGTCCATATGGACGCGGTATAGGACATCACATGACAGAGCGTCCACAGAGATGTGGTGTATGACATCATGAGTGTCCATATGGACGCGGTATAGGACATCACATGACAGAGCGTCCACAGAGATGTGGTGTATGACATCATGAGTGTCCATATGGACGCGGTATAGGACATCACATGACAGAGCGTCCACAGAGATGTGGTGTATGACATCATGAGTGTCCATATGGACGCGGTATAGGACATCACATGACAGAGCGTCCACAGAGATGTGGTGTATGACATCATGAGTGTCCATATGGACGCGGTATAGGACATCACATGACAGAGCGTCCACAGAGATGTGGTGTATGACATCATGAGTGTCCATATGGACGCGGTATAGGACATCACATGACAGAGCGTCCACAGAGATGTGGTGTATGACATCATGAGTGTCCATATGGACGCGGTATAGGACATCACATGACAGAGCGTCCACAGAGATGTGGTGTATGACATCATGAGTGTCCATATGGACGCGGTATAGGACATCACATGACAGAGCGTCCACAGAGATGTGGTGTATGACATCATGAGTGTCCATATGGACGCGGTATAGGACATCACGTGACAGAGCGTCCACAGAGATGTGGTGTATGACATCATGAGTGTCCATATGGACGCGGTATAGGACATCACATGACAGAGCGTCCACAGAGATGTGGTGTATGACATCATGAGTGTCCATATGGACGCGGTATAGGACATCACATGACAGAGCGTCCACAGAGATGTGGTGTATGACATCATGAGTGTCCATATGGACGCGGTATAGGACATCACATGACAGAGCGTCCACAGAGATGTGGTGTATGACATCATGAGTGTCCATATGGACGCGGTATAGGACATCACATGACAGAGCGTCCACAGAGATGTGGTGTATGACATCATGAGTGTCCATATGGACGCGGTATAGGACATCACATGACAGAGCGTCCACAGAGATGTGGTGTATGACATCATGAGTGTCCATATGGACGCGGTATAGGACATCACATGACAGAGCGTCCACAGAGATGTGGTGTATGACATCATGAGTGTCCATATGGACGCGGTATAGGACATCACATGACAGAGCGTCCACAGAGATGTGGTGTATGACATCATGAGTGTCCATATGGACGCGGTATAGGACATCACGTGACAGAGCGTCCACAGAGATGTGGTGTATGACATCATGAGTGTCCATATGGACGCGGTATAGGACATCACGTGACAGAGCGTCCACAGAGATGTGGTGTATGACATCATGAGTGTCCATATGGACGCGGTATAGGACATCACGTGACAGAGCGTCCACAGAGATGTGGTGTATGACATCATGAGTGTCCATATGGACGCGGTATAGGACATCACGTGACAGAGCGTCCACAGAGATGTGGTGTATGACATCATGAGTGTCCATATGGACGCGGTATAGGACATCACGTGACAGAGCGTCCACAGAGATGTGGTGTATGACATCATGAGTGTCCATATGGACGCGGTATAGGACATCACATGACAGAGCGTCCACAGAGATGTGGTGTATGACATCATGAGTGTCCATATGGACGCGGTATAGGACATCACGTGACAGAGCGTCCACAGAGATGTGATGTATGACATCATGAGTGTCCATATGGACGCGGTATAGGACATCACATGACAGAGCGTCCACAGAGATGTGGTGTATGACATCATGAGTGTCCATATGGACGCGGTATAGGACATCACATGACAGAGCGTCCACAGAGATGTGGTGTATGACATCATGAGTGTCCATATGGACGCGGTATAGGACATCACATGACAGAGCGTCCACAGAGATGTGGTGTATGACATCATGAGTGTCCATATGGACGCAGTATAGGACATCACATGACAGAGCGTCCACAGAGATGTGGTGTATGACATCATGAGTGTCCATATGGACGCAGTATAGGACATCACATGACAGAGCGTCCACAGAGATGTGGTGTAAGACACTGACACGTGCCCTGTCTTCCGCTCTTTGGCCCGTGCCCTGTCTTCTTCTCTGTGGCATGTGTCCTGTCCTCTTCTCTTTGGGATGTGCCCTGTCTTCTGCTCTTTGACATGTTCCCTGTCCTCTTCTCTTTGGCATGTGCCCTGTCCTCTTCTCTTTGGCATGTGCCCTGTCTGCTTCTCTTTGGCATGTGCCCTGTCTTCTGCTCTTTGGCACGTGCCCTGTCTTCTGCTCTTTGGCACGTGCCCTGTCTTCTTCTCTTTGGCACGTGCCCTGTCTTCTTCTCTTTGGCACGTGCCCTGTCTTCTTCTCTTTGGCACGTGCCCTGTCTTCTTCTCTTTGGCACGTGCCCTGTCTTCTGCTCTTTGGCACGTGCCCTGTCTTCTTCTCTTTGGCACGTGCCCTGTCTTCTGCTCTTTGGCACGTGCCCTGTCTTCTGCTCTTTGGCACGTGCCCTGTCTTATGCTCTTTGGCCCGTGCCCTGTCTTCTGCTCTGTGGCACGTGCCCTGTCTTCTGCTCTTTGGCACGTGCCCTGTCTTCTTCTCTTTGGCACGTGCCCTGTGTTCTGCTCTTTGGCACGTGCCCTGTCTTCTGCTCTTTGGCACGTGCCCTGTCTTCTTCTCTTTGGCACGTGCCCTGTCCTCTTCTCTTTGGCACGTGCCCTGTCTTCTGCTCTTTGGCACGTGCCCTGTCTTCTTCTCTTTGGCACGTGCCCTGTCTTCTTCTCTTTGGCACGTGCCCTGTCTTCTTCTCTTTGGCACGTGCCCTGTCTTCTTCTCTTTGGCATGTGCCCTGTCTTCTTCTCTTTGGCCCGTGCCCTGTCTTCTGCTCTTTGGCCCATGCCCTGTCTTCTGCTCTTTGGCATGTGCCCTGTCTTCTGCTCTTTGGCATGTGCCCTGTCTTCTGCTCTTTGGCACGTGCCCTGTCTTCTTCTCTTTGGCATGTGCCCTGTCCTCTTCTCTTTGGCATATGCCCTGTCTTCTGCTCTTTGGCACGTGCCCTGTCTTCTTCTCTTTGGCACGTGCCCTGTCTTCTTCTCTTTGGCACGTGCCCTGTCTTCTTCTCTTTGGCATGTGCCCTGTCTTCTTCTCTTTGGCATGTGCCCTGTCTTCTTCTCTTTGGCCCATGCCCTGTCTTCTGCTCTTTGGCCCATGCCCTGTCTTCTGCTCTTTGGCCCATGCCCTTTCCACTGTTCTCTGGTTCCAGTCCTCCCTTTTTCTCTTGCATCCATGCCCTCCCATCTTCAATCCATGCCGTCTTCTCTTTGCCTTGCACCCTCCTCACTTCTCTTTGGCCGTAAATTGTGGATCCATAAACACACCCGGCCGGCAGCCCCATAGATTGCAGACAAGAATAGGACATGCTCTACTTTTTTGCGGAGCTGCGGCCGTAAGATCGGCGGCGCGCTCCGCAAAAACTGATGCGGAGAGCACAGTGTGTGCTCTCCGCATCGTTCCGTGCCCCATTCACAGTCAATGGGTCCGCATGTATTCCGCAGAATTGCGGAATACATGCAGACATATATGCGGACGAGTGAATAAGGCCTAATATTGCAGGATCAGATCGTGTCTTTTATTTAGACCGTTTGGTTGGCAGGAATCGAGCTGGAAAATCCAGAAAGCTTCTGTTTGGAAGTTTCCTTCTGTAGTCACCTCCTCTGATAGGATTTTTAACTCTTTCAATCCCTTGTGCTACTAGTCCTGATGTATCTCCCCCATGTACTAACGCAAAGGGTAAGCTTGCCGCTGATACATTGCGGCTCCGGTAGTGTGGGACATCAGAGATGTGCTTACGGATCCCAGTCTTGATTTCATTAACAGTGCAACCAACATATTGTAAATGGCAGGTAATTAAATATACTGCATGTATGACTGGATCACATATTGCTTATTGTTCACACCCGCTCGGACACCGCCACACTATACCGATCGTAAACTGATCCCCTGAGAAGCGCTTCTCCATTAGACCCGGTAATCGGCTTCCTCGAACTTTCTCCATTTGATCACGTGGGACGCGCTACATTGCACGGAACATCACTGCAGCATACACATCCCACTACCATCTGTACTCACATGCACTCGTGAGACGCCAAAGCCATGCCGGATACCACTGCCGATACCTACAATACCCATTAGAGGTAACTGCCCACCCGATCTGTACTCACATGCACTCGTGAGACGCCAAAGCCGTGCCGGATACCACTGCTGATACCTACAATACCCATTAGAGGTAACTGCCCACCCGATCTGTACTCACATGCACTCGTGAGACGCCAAAGGCGTGCCGGATACCACTGCCGATACCTACAATACCCATTAGAGGTAACTGCCCACTACCATCTGTACTCACATGCACTCGTGAGACGCCAAAGCCATGCCGGATACCACTGCTGATACCTACAATACCCATTAGAGGTAACTGCCCACCCGATCTGTACTCACATGCACTCGTGAGACGCCAAAGCCGTGCCGGATACCACTGCTGATATCTACAATACCCATTAGAGGTAACTGCCCACTACCATCTGTACTCACATGCACTCGTGAGACGCCAAAGCCGTGCCGGATACCACTGCTGATACCTACAATACCCATTAGAGGTAACTGCCCACCCGATCTGTACTCACATGCACTCGTGAGACGCCAAAGCCGTGCCGGATACCACTGCTGATACCTACAATACCCATTAGAGGTAACTGCCCACCCGATCTGTACTCACATGCACTCGTGAGACGCCAAAGCCGTGCCGGATACCACTGCTGATACCTACAATACCCATTAGAGGTAACTGCCCACCCGATCTGTACTCACATGCACTCGTGAGACGCCAAAGCCGTGCCGGATACCACTGCCGATACCTACAATACCCATTAGAGGTAACTGCCCACCCGATCTGTACTCACATGTACTCGTGAGACGCCAAAGCCGTGCCGGATACCACTGCTGATACCTACAATACCCATTAGAGGTAACTGCCCACTACAATCTGTACTCACATGTACTCGTGAGACGCCAAAGCCGTGCCGGATACCACTGCCGATACCTACAATACCCATTAGAGGTAACTGCCCACCCGATCTGTACTCACATGTACTCGTGAGACGCCAAAGCCGTGCCGGATACCACTGCCGATACCTACAATACCCATTAGAGGTAACTGCCCACCCGATCTGTACTCACATGCACTTGTGAGATGCCAAAGCCGTGCCGGATACCACTGCTGATACCTACAATACCCATTAGAGGTAACTGCCCACCCGACCGCAAAGGTAAGCAGCGAACAATGTGCTCTCAAGAGGTAGGACGCCATCGTGAACTACCGCGCTGCCTGGGTTAGTACTACCGCAGTCTTTGCAGTGATCCCCCTAAATAGAGGAATTAATCACCAGCGGATCATATATATAATTTCTACTGAACTATGAGAGTGTGACATTGATCCCCACAATCATAAACTTTGCAACATATGAGATTTGCACACTAACCTTTGAACTTTCAAGCAGTTAGGTGGACTGTTGTTGAACATAAATTTGATACAAAGTTACGCTACGGTTTAAGCACTGAGACTGCTATACAACAACCTACAATAACGGGTGTTCAGCAGGGGACATCATTCGACCTTACTAGGACCATTTATTTTATTCTGCATTTTATTTCACATATGATTTTTTAATCTATATATTTTTATTCTTCATCTTGATCTAAAATGCCTATCGACCCTCGTGTGCTCGCAGCATATACACCTGCTGTGACGGCACTTGTAGCTCCCTTTACTGACCACCCTCTTGTCCTGGTACAGACTGGGGCTGACCATATTGCCCAGTGTGGGGGCTTTTCGTGCTATGCATTTCACCCCACTTGTCACAATATCCATCCGTTGTTTATCGCTAGCACGAGAGGGGAAGTATTTTTCGATAATTTTGCAAATTACTGCAAATTCCTCGCTGTATTGCGTGATAAAGGGGGAAATGGTCTGTTTGGATACAGGCCAGCGAGTGCATTCAAATGATGGCTTTTTTGGAGGAAACACAAGTGATTTCCTGTCCAAAGTCGCAACTGCATTTTTTGAGACAGAAACACATCTGTGTGAATAGGATCTACGTACAAGTCTATTTGTAAGGTTATCAGCTTCTTGAAAGAAAGAAGTTAGATCAGAGCAGTTGCGTCTCGCCCTAATAAGTTCACCTTTGGGAATATTGCGTATTGTAGGCGGTGGATGGCAAGAAGTCGCATGTAAAATAGTATTTCCGGCTAATTCTTTTCTATATGTGGCAGTGAAAACTCGGGAGGTGGCCGTGTCCCCCCTCAGGCACAAATCCAAAAAACGAATAATATGCAGTTCGTCGTATTGTAAATTGAAAGAAATAGAATTCAAACAAGAATTTAAATAGTCAGAAAACAGTGGTATGGCCGCCACATCGCCAGACCACACGAGGAGCAATATGTGATCCAGTCATACATGCAGTGTCTTTAATTACCTGCCATTTACAATATGCTGGTTCCACTGTTAATGAAATCAAGACTGGGATCCGTAAGCACATCTTTCATGTCCCACACTACCGGAGCCGCAATGTATCAGCGGCAAGCTTACCCTTTGCGTTAGTACAGATACATCAGGACTAGTAGCACAAGGGATTGAAAGAGTTCAAAATCCTATCAGAGGAGGTGACTTCAGAAGGAAACTTCCAAACAGAGAAGCTTTCTGGATTTTCCAGCTCGATTCCTGCCAACCAAATGGTCTAAATAAAAGACACGATCTGATCCTGCAATATCAGTGAACCGTGCCATTGTTTCTCAGTGGGATGTGTCGGCATTGTGCCATATCGGAATAGGACTGAGAAGTAATGTCTCTTTGCATGTTGGTGATTCTTGTAAGATGTGTTGGTGCAGTGATTGCTCCGTGTGCACTCCCACTGGTCACATGACCCCACGATTATGGAGCCGGGTGTGGGGAGCACGTAAGCAGCAATCCATTTGGGGTTTGATATGTCATAAGGAAGGGCCTTGAATATGTGATGGTCTGAAACATGTTGACTTTAGCATCCCGTATGGAAGTTTTTATTACCGCAGAATAAAGATACAAGATGTTTCTACCACTATTTTCGGAGCTGGAGATCTCTTCCTTTCCTGCTACTTGTTGTCGCCTCCAGGTGCGACCTCCGTGCTCAGATAGTGCACGAGCAGGTGAGAGCTGCCTCCCTCCTTGTACTGGAACTACAAATAGTTAAATGAACTTAGATAAATGGGTTGTATACATGCCGTGTGTTACTATCGGAGGCGCTATTCTAATACTGGAGCTACAGTGGTGACCAGTATCACCGCCATTATTAGAGAGTTGTCGGGTTAAAAGGAGCGCATTTTTGCTTCTTGATTTATTTGGAAAACATTGGGAAGAAAAATGTCAGAAACAATGAATATGATTATGGATAGCCCAATGAGTGAGGGGGGGGGGGGGGGGATATGAGCTGAAAACCTGTACATGTATTCTATTTACTGGAAGAAAAACGGACCAGGAAAAATAAGGTAAAAACTAGATGTAACTGCATGTAAAATCTGATATAAAAGGTTAAAGGTGTGAATTCTGCTGATGAATAAAAAAATGGAGATTGTGGCAATAGAGGGTAACTGTGTTGTAGTGAATGAGATAGGGCTTATACCGTAAGTTCATTTCAAACGCCTCGTTAAGTCCGTGTGGATTTAGACTGTCCAGTAGATTTCTCGTCTTCTTATATATTGGATATCTCCCTCTGGCATACGGGTATTTGCTCAGTTGGGTTATACTGAAACTATTGAGCTCTCTCCAGGATAGTCTGCAGCATGTCTCGTGACGCTAGGTTTCCAATATCTTTTCGATTTTTATTCAATCTATTTGTTAGCGTTTGGATTGTTCTCCCAACGTATATCTGATTGCAGAGGCATTCAAGGACAGAGATCACATGAGATGAGTTGCAATCCAGCTCTCCGAGAATGGGGTAGGACGTCCCATCTCTCTTGTGTTGGAAGCATTCTGTTTAGCGGATCATTGGACAGCAAAGCATTGTCTGCATCTTCTGCTGCCGTTTGATTTCTTCTTATTTCCGGTGTCTTCTTTTGTTCTCAGTGTCCCTGAGTTTGCTTGGGGCTAGTATGTTTTTAGGGTACGGGCCCTTCTATATGTCAGTTGGGGTGCTTTTGGAATCAACCTTCCTTAGAATGTGCCAATGTTTGGCCGGGATAGATCTGATCACATTGTGTCTTTGATTGTATGTAGTAATAAAGTTACACTGATAGTTCTCTAGAGCGTTAGTTAGTTTTTGTTTAGGTTCCAGACACTCCGACTGTGTTAGTCCAGTCGCCTTATCCTGTGCCGCCGTAATTATATTTTTCGGATATCCCTTTTTCTGGAATCTGGTATATTCTGCTTCCATTTCTTGAAATGTGTGCTGGTGTAGTTCAAATAAGGCCTCTTTCACACTTACGTTGTAAAGATCCGGCGAGCACTTCCGTCGCCAGAATGCACGCCGGATCCGGCGCAACGCAAGTGTACTGAAAGCATTTGAAGACTGATCAGTCTTCAAAATGCTTTCAGTGTTACTATGGCAGCCAGGACGCTACTAGTGTCCTGGTTGCTATAGTAGCAGTGGGGAGCAGTATACTTACATTCCATGCGGCTCCGGGCGCCTAGAATGACGTCAGAGCGCCCCGCGCATGGGATCACGTGATCCATGCGATCACGTGATCTATGCACTGGGGTGACATGACGTCATCCTGGAGCGCCCCGGAGCCGCACGGAATGTAAGTATGCCGCTCCCCGCTCCCCTACTCTTACTATGGCAGCCAGGACTTTAGCATCCCTGGCTGCCATAGTAACTCATTGACAAAAAGCTAAACGTCGGATTCAGCGATGCGTGGAAGCGACGTTTAGCTAAAGGCCGGATCCGGACTAATGCCCTTCAATGGGAATTAATTCCGGATCCGGCGTTGCGGCATGTCTTCCGGATTTTTGGACGGAGACAAATCCGCAGCATGCTGCGCTTTTGTCAACGTCCAAAAAACGTGTCGGTACTGAACTGAAGACATCCTGATGCATCCTGAACGGATTTCTCTCCATTAAGGATGCATGGGGATAATCCTGATCAGTAGCTTTCCGTCCTAGAGACCCGAGGACGGATCTCTAGGACGGAAAGCTAAAACGCTAGTGTGAAAGAGGCCTAACTGTTGCTATCGACTTTTAAAAAAATGTTTTTGTTATTATTTCTTTCCCTTTGGAAGATAACTCAAGGTCTAGGTATTTATTTTTTGGGAATTGTAGGTCCCTAGTGTTGATCGGGCACCAGTGTATTTAACTTTAATTTACTCTGTATTTCAGCAAAGTTTCTGCCGGGACTTGAACTCATTACCTTCTGCATTAGAGGCAAGCATCCTAACCACTGGGCTATACAACCCGATGATGACCTGTATCAGTAAGTATTCCGTTGGTATAGAACTACTTACTACTTTAGAAACTACTATGAGGTTTTTCCAGCACAGTTTATTATTGGGTAGTATAGCCCAGTGGTTAAGATGATTGCCTTTAATTCAGAAGGTTGTGAGTTCAAATCCCAGAAGATACATTTCAGAAATAGAGATTAAATTTATATATTTTGATAGTTTTTTTTTAGTAATTGTAAAAAATGTATAGCACAAAATAAATGTGTAATTACTATATATATATAAATTTTGTAATTTCACATTTATTGAGTCCCCATAGCGGTCCCCCGTATTTGCTTGTAGATTTGGCCCTGAAACTGGAACACGTTGTGTGTGTGAGAATGAAATTGCTCCCTCTTATGATGAATTTTTTTTGTTCTTCGGGTATTGTGGGATCCTCTGTAAGGAATATGTATGCGCATTCCGTCCCTAGTTTATGTGAAATGTTTGAATCTAGGGCTGATACGTCTAGGGTGGGCCACTGGTAGCCTTCATCCCAGTCGTGGAGTCTTTCAGGTAAGATCTTAGGTTGATTACCTATCTCTGTAAGAATATGTCTATATAGTGAGATAAATGACGGGTCAAAGAGGACAACCCGGAGATAATGGGCCTGCCTGGGGGATTTTTAAGGTCTTTATGGATCTTTGGAAGATGTTAGAATGTACATAGAGTGGAATCTTTCACCAGTATATACTCCTTCTCTTTCTTATATAGCCCGTGGTTATGTGCTTATGAATTCTTCTCGATCTTGCGGCGAGGGATCATTTTCCAATGGTCTATAGTATTCCCCATTGGATAGAATCCTCATGGACTCTTTGCTATAGTCCTCGCTGTTCTGGATGACTATTCCACCTCCTTTATCTGCGTTAGATTGCAGTTTTCTTAGAGCGTCTTTCTCAAAGGGTTTACGTTGTGTCTACCAGTAGGTCCCTGATTGATATCCCGAAAGTCTTCTGATACATACAACAGAGTAAAACGTGTCGATGAAGTTCCCTTTATGGTGGATTGGGTAGAAATTTGATGGTGGTTTTAACCCTGAGGGGGTGGGTGTGCAGTACTACAAGATGAGGTGGTTGAGGAGGTGGATGGCTTACTTACCGCTCTTTTCCAGTAAAGGTATAGGAGCGGATCCAGGGGTTGGGGACTGAGAGTCGGGGTGCAGCGCTGAGAGGCGGCAGGAAGACTGAGAGGGAGCCCTCTAACATGTGGGGGTCCCCGCACACCGCATACTCCGTCTTACACATGTACAAACACTTGGAGAAGAAACACACGTTGTTCGCTGGTGAAACAACAAAGCGCAAATATCAGAGCAAGAAATGGCCCCTCCCCCTCATTTACATACTTAGTGTCACCACCCTGACATTTACATACCCAGTACTCCCTCATTGACATATACAATACCCTGCCCTCGTTTACATAAAGAGTGACACTCCCCCTAATTTACATACACCGTGCCATCCCCTCATTTACATACTCAAGGCCCCCTCATTAACATACACAGTGCCCCTCTCCCACTTTTACACACACAGTATCCCTACCCCTTATTTACACACACCATGGCACACTCATTTACATACTCAGTGTCCCTCCCCCTCCCCTTACATACACAGTGCCCCCCTGACATACACAGTGCCCTCCTTACATACACAGTGCCCC
>JAKVIS010000790.1:0-50945 GCA_033119425.1 Bufotes viridis | reverse complement strand
TTTGAAATATTTGCGAATTAGCGAAGTGCCGATATTCGCTAAAAAAATTTGCTATTCGAATATTCGCGCTTAACACTACTGCTTTACAGGAGACAGAACCAGAACCATTAGCAGGGAGACACAGACTCACACAGTGAATGTTAACACTCACACGTCACATTCATAGGTAACAATAACGATTTGTCGTTTTCTCAATTTTGATCGCTTGTGCAGTACCCCAGACCTGGAATTATTTTTCTGTTGTAAATTGTTACGTATATTGTATTTTCCATGTTTTGGCTCTAGCTACCAATAAAGATATTTGGGTGGAGCGGAACAGGGTTAACCCCCCCGCCCCCCCTTGGCAGGAGTCGGCTAGTTCTGCTGAGACAGAGAGAGGAGAGGAAGAACACTCCTGAGCTCCTGTGAAGCATTCTCCAGACAGAATAATTAAAGGGGTTCTTCACTTTGTTACAACTGATAATCTATCCTCAGGATAGATCATCAGCATCTGATCGGCCGGGGTCCGACACCCGGGACCCCCGCCGATCAGCTGTTTGAGAAGGCAGCGGCGCTGCAGGAGCACCGCGGCCTTCTCACTGTTTACCGCTGCTAGCGCCCCGCCCAGGGACGTCACGACTTGTATCAAGTGGCATGGGCGAGGCTAAGCTCTGTTCACCGAATGGAGCTTAGCCCTGCCCATGCCACTTGATACAAGTCCAAGTTAGGTAACTGGTCGGCACTGCCTTGATAGCGTGCGGTGCGCATGTCTGCGGGTGGGCGTCCCACGAATACACTTCAAAAGAAAAGACCGGCACTCGCTTCTTTCAATTATTTTTGCTAATTTATTGGTCACATATTGTAGGCATAGTGACGCGTTTCAGCACCAAGTGTGCTTTGATCAAAGCACACTTGGTGCTGAAACGCGTCACTATGCCTACAATATGTGACCAATAAGTTAGCAAAAATAATTGAAAGAAGCGAGTGCCGGTCTTTTCTTTTGAAGTGAACTTGATACAAGTCGTGACGTTACTGGGCGGGGTGCTACCAGCGGTAAACAGTGAGAAGGCCGCAGCGCTCCTGTAGCGCCGCTGCCTTCTCAAACAGCTGATCGGCGGGGGTCCTAATCAGATGCTGATGATCTATCCTGAGGATAGATCATCAGTTGTAACAAAGTGAAGAACCCCTTTAAAGACATCCGAAACCAGACAGCAGAGTGAACAGCTGAAAACCTTACACTGCTGTAAGGTGAGGGACTACGGCTCAGACACCCATCACCCAAGAGTTAGGCCAGTTACAGCTCTAAGTCTAGACCTGATAGTGGACATTTACACTCACAAGTGCTAAGTGCAACCATCAAACCTGCCTCCATACTTCCTTATTGGTGCCAGAAATTGTACTTTGAATCCGCTGCTGTTGAATGGACCAAAAGTTATATGTTGCAATTAGTAAAAGGAGACTATTATACATTCACTTCTGGCCTAATTTTGAAATGACTTTTCCACTCCACTGATCCCCAGGGAGCAACAGCACTGTGACACAACACTTCATCAGGGCCACTACCACTCCCATCCTCTGCATCGGCTCCTAAGGGGCTCGCTGCATTAGTCTTTCCTCCTGACTATTCTTGCTGTGTACAAGAGGGGATATATTGTGACAGACTATAATTTTTAGGCCACCATAAAGAATTCGATTATCTACAAATGTGCAAACTGCTGATGATTGTGCAGTCCTGTGTAAAAAGGCCCTTAAAGAGGTTTTCCAGGAGTAATACCTATCAAGGGAAGGCCTCTAGCCTGAAAGATTCATATTCAAGTTGACTGGTTCATTGTGAACAATGCCCTGCAGAGGTGGACGATGAATGCCACACAACTCCAGGGAGACGAGAGGCACCCAAGTGTCACGCCACACCTTGTGAAACAGTTTACATCTGCGTGGTCTGCGTGCTAGACAACCTCCAAGGGTACCTGACCACACCACCAAGCACCGGCTCCATTGTCTTGCATGGGCCAGGGAGCATCTACCCTGGACGAGGGACCAGTAGGCCTCAGTGCTGGTCACTGATGAAAGTCGATTCATGCTGAACAGAAATGATGGAACCAACGATGTTGGAAAAGTTATACATCAGCCACTGCTGTCACCAGACAAACCTTTGGTGGTGGTGGTGGTGTTACAGGGCGGGCAGGTGTGTCTAGTCAATACAGAACTGCCCTACACTTTGTGAATGGTCCAGGCCAATAATACTTGAGTAACATCATTAATCCAGTCATTATGCCTCTGCAGGAACAACACAGGCCTAATGTCATCCTCATGGAGGACAATGCTCCAGCTCATCGAGGTCGCATCATTAGGGAACGGTTGCTGGAGACTGGGGGACCTCACATGGAGCGGCCTGCACTTTCTCCAGACCTGAATCCCATTGAAGACCTATGGGATCAGCTGAGTGACCGTGTAGAGGCTCGTAACTCTGTACCCCAGAACCTCAATCACCTGATGGCCGCCCTTCAAGAAGAGTGGGATGCCACGCCTCAGCAGACAATAAGTCGCCTTGTGAACAGCAGGAGACGTCGTTGTCAAGCTGTAATGGATGCTCAAGGCCACGTGACAAGTTATGGAGACACTGACATTTTTACGGGGGTATACCTGGTGTTGGGTTTCGTTTCAATAAATTATTTGAGATGAGGAAATCACCATTGCAGCTTCTACTTAAATCCCCTACATTCATGATATAATATCACGGGAGAAGGAACTTTTTACGGTTTCCATAAATTTCACCTGAAAGCCAAATATCCCTAACTTTTTGTGAGTAGTGTATATACAGTCGTGGCCAAAAGTTTTGAGAATTACATAAATATTGGAAATTGGAAAAGTTGCTGCTTAAGTTTATATAATTGCAATTTGCATATACTCCAGAATGTTATGAAGAGTGATCAGATGAATTGCATAGTCCTTCTTTGTCATGAAAATTAACTTAATCCCAACAAAAACTTTCCACTGCATTTCATTGCTGTCATTAAAGGACCTGCTGAGATCATTTCAGTAAGCGTCTTGTTAACTCAGGCGAGAATGTTGACGAGCACAAGGCTGGAGATCATTATGTCAGGCTGATTGGGTTAAAATGGCAGACTTGACATGTTAAAAGGAGGGTGATGCTTGAAATCATTGTTCTTCTATTGTTAACCATGGTGACCTGCAAAGAAACGCGTGCAGCCATCATTGCGTTGCATAAAAATGGCTTCACAGGCAAGGATATTGTGGCTACTAAGATTGTACCTCAATCAACAATTTATAGGATCATCAAGAACTTCAAGGAAAGAGGTTCAGTTCTTGTTAAGAAGGCTTCAGGGCGTCCAAGAAAGTCCAGCAAGCACCAGGATCGTCTCCTAAAGAGGATTCAGCTGCGGGATCGGAGTGCCACCAGTGCAGAGCTTGCTCAGGAATGGGAGCAGGCAGGTGTGAGCGCATCTGCACGCACAGTGAGGCGTAGACTTTTGGAAGATGGCCTGGTATCAAGAAGGGCAGCAAAGAAGCCACTTCTCTCCAAAAAAAACATCAGGGACAGATTGATCTTCTGCAGAAAGTTTGGTGAATGGACTGCTGAGGACTGGGGCGAAGTCATATTCTCCGATGAAGCCTCTTTCTGATTGTTTGGAGCATCTGGAAAAAGGCTTGTCCGGAGAAGAAAAGGTGAGCGCTACCATCAGTCCTGTGTCATGCCAACAGTAAAGCATCCTGAGACCATTCATGTGTGGGGTTGCTTCTCATCCAAGGGAGTGGGCAAACTCACAATTTTGCCCAAAAACACAGCCATGAATAAAGAATGGCACCAAAACACCCTCCAACAGCAATCCAACAACAGTTTGGTGAAGAACAATGAATTTTCCAGCACGATGGAGCACCGTGCCATAAGGCAAAAGTGATGACTAAGTGGCTTGGAGACCAGAACGTTGACATTTTGGGTCCATGGCCTGGAAACTCCCCAGATCTTAATCCCATTGAGAACTTGTGGTCAATCCTCAAGAGGCGGGTGGACAGACAAAAACCCACTAATTCTGACAAACTCCAAGAAGTGATTATGAAAGAATGGGTTGCTATCAGTCAGGAATTGGCCCAGAAGTCTATTGAGAGCATGCCCAGTCGAATTGCAGAGGTCCTGAAAAAGGCTGTATATATATATATATATATATATATGTATATATATACACAGGGATGTATAGAGGACTATGGTAGTGTTGGGAGGCACATACATTATATACAGGGATGTGCTGGTCTTGAGGCGCACATACAGTATATCCGATGATGTATAGAGAACTGTGGTGGTTTTGGGGTACACATACATTATACACAAGAAAGTGCTGATTTCATGGGGGGGGGGGGCACATACAGTATATACTGTGATATGCTGGTTTTGGGAGGGCACATATATGATACACAGGAATGTATAGGGGATTTGGGGGCACACACAGTATACACAGGGATGTATGGAGGATTTGGGGGCACACACAGTATACACAGGGATGTATGGAGGATTTGGGGGCACATACAGTATACACAGGGATATATAAGGGATTTAGGGGGCACACACATTAAACAAAGGGATATATAGGGGTTTTGGGGCCACATACAGTATATACTGTGATGCGCTGGTTTTGGGAGGACACATATATGATACACAGGAATGTATAGGGGATTTGGGGGGCACATACAATATACACCGGGATGTATAGGGGATTTGGGGGGCACGTAGTATACACAGAGATGCACAGGGTATTTGGGGGGCACAAACAGTTTATACAGTGATGTATGGAGGATTTGGGGACACATACAGCATACACAGGGATGTATAGGAGATTTGGGGGGCACATACAGTATACACAGGGATATATAGAGGACTTGAGGGGCACATACAGTATACATTGGGATGTATAGGGGATTTGGGGTACCCATACAGTATACACCGGGATATATAGGGAATTTGGGGGCACATACAGTATACACAGGGATGTATAGGGGATTTGGGTGTGCACACAGTATACATAGGGATGCATAGGGAATTTGGGGGGGTGCATACAGTATACACAGGGATGTACTGCGGATTTGGGGGCACATACAGTATACACAGGGATGTATAGGGGATTTAGGGGCGCATACAGTATACACAGGAATGTATAGGGGATTTGGGGGCACATACAGTATACACAGGGATGTATAGGGGATTTGGGGGCACATACAGTATACACAGGGATGTATAGGGGATTTGGGGGGCCCATACAGTATACACAGGAATGTATAGGGGATTTGGGGGCACACACAGTATACACAGGGATGTATAGGGGACTTGGGGGCACATACAGCATACACCGGGATGTATATGGTCGGGCAGATCGAGTTGTTTTATACATTGCGCAATTTAACTGAATTGTTTGTGAGTATAATAAACCCTAAATACTTTAATGGTGTGTTGCGGTACTCACTATTGGAGAAATTTAACCCATGCATAGGAGAGAAGAGAAACAAACATTGCCAGTGTGTGAACGATCCTTTGAGTATAAGCTGGTGAGCAATCCGGCGGTACTTCACTACATAATGGTGTATAGGGTATTCGGGGGGCACATACAGTATACATAATGGTGTATAGGGTATTCGGGGCCACATACAGTATACATAATGGTGTATAGGGTATTCGGGGCCACATACAGTATACATAATGGTGTATAGGGTATTCGGGGGCACATACAGTATACATAATGGTGTATAGGGTATTCGGGGCCACATACAGTATACATGGTGATGTATAGGGTATTCGGGGGGCACACACACAGTATACATAATGGTGTATAGTGTATTTGGGGGGCACATACAGTATACATAATGGTGTATAGGGTATTCGGGGGCACATACAGTATACATAATGGTGTATAGGGTATTCGAGGGCACATACAGTATACATAATGGTGTATAGGGTATTTGGGGCACATACAGTATACATAATGGTGTATAGGGTATTTGAGGGCACATACAGTATACATAATGGTGTATAGGGTATTCGAGGGCACATACAGTATACATAATGATGTATAGGATATTCAGGGGCAAACACAGTATACATAATGGTGTATAGGGTATTTGGGGGGCACATACAGTATACATAATGGTGTATAGGGTATTCGGGGGGCACATACAATAATGGTGTATAGGGTATTCGGGGGCATACAGTATACATAGTGGAATATAGGGTATTCGGGGGCACATACAGTATACATAATGATGTATAGGGTATTCGGGGGGCACATACAGTATACATAATGGTGTATAGGGTATTCGGGGGCACATACAGTATACATAATGGTGTATAGGGTATTCGGGGGCACATACAGTATACATAATGGTGTATAGGGTATTCGAGGGCACATACAGTATACATAATGGTGTATAGGGTATTCGGGGCACATACAGTATACATAATGGTGTATAGGGTATTCGAGGGCACATACAGTATACATAATGGTGTATAGGGTATTTGGGGGCACATACAGTATACATAATGGTGTATAGGGTATTCGAGGGCACATACAGTATACATAATGGTGTATAGGGTATTCAGGGGCACATACAGTATACATAATGGTGTATAGGGTATTCGAGGGCACATACAGTATACATAATGGTGTATAGGGTATTCGAGGGCACATACAGTATACATAATGGTGTATAGGGTATTCGGGGCACATACAGTATACATAATGGTGTATAGGGTATTCGGAGGCACATACAGTATACATAATGGTGTATAGGGTATTTGGGGGCACATACAGTATACATAATGGTGTATAGGGTATTCGAGGGCACATACATATACATAATGGTGTATAGGGTATTCGGGGCACATACAGTATACATAATGGTGTATAGGGTATTCAGGGGCACATACAGTATACATAATGGTGTATAGGGTATTCGGGGCACATACAGTATACATAATGGTGTATAGGGTATTCAGGGGCACATACAGTATACATAATGGTGTATAGGGTATTCGGGGCACATACAGTATACATAATGGTGTATAGGGTATTCGGGGCACATACAGTATACATAATGGTGTATAGGGTATTCGGGGCACATACAGTATACATAATGGTGTATAGGGTATTCAGGGGCACATACAGTATACATAATGGTGTATAGGGTATTCGGGGGCACATACAGTATACATAATGGTGTATAGGGTATTCGAGGGCACATACAGTATACATAATGGTGTATAGGGTATTCGGAGGCACATACAGTATACATAATGGTGTATAGGGTATTCGGGGCACATACAGTATACATAATGGTGTATAGGGTATTCGGAGGCACATACAGTATACATAATGGTGTATAGGGTATTCGGGGGCACATACAGTATACATAATGGTGTATAGGGTATTCGGGGGCACATACAGTATACATAATGGTGTATAGGGTATTCGGGGGGCACATACAGTATACATAATGGTGTATAGGGTATTCGGGGGCACATACAGTATACATAATGGTGTATAGGGTATTCGGGGGGCACATACAGTATACATAATGGTGTATAGGGTATTCGGGGGGCACATACAGTATACATAATGGTGTATAGGGTATTCGGGGGGCCGCTGGCCGGGATGCTGCTGGCCGCTGATTCTGAGGTAAATGTAGTAGGAATCAGGCGGGAGGCCGGGAGGGGGAGCAGGGGGAGGATATTTGGGGACGGGGGGGAGGGCTGCTGAGCGCTGGAGAGACGGGGGGCTCCACACTGACGAAATCTCCGTGTCAATGAGCCGGCTCGGGTGAATTGTGGGCGCACAGCATCGGCCGGGACACCCAGAAGTGATCGGCGGTGACCCGGAACCCGCCCGGTGCACGGGGCGTGTGTCAGGCTTCTCCCGCCGGCCCGGGGTCTATGTCCGCTCCCACGGCAGGTCTGTATGGCTTCCCGCGCTGTTTGCCCGGTACCGGGAGAAGGGGGCGCTGTATTCGAGGCCTCTTTTATGGGTGGGGGAACCGTCAGGTATCGGGGCCCCGCTCCCCGCGCTGTGTGGGGCCCCCCGGTATTGTGTGGGTGACACGGCGGGAGGGGAGGGCTCCCTGCTAGAAGAGGGGGTGCAGGGGTCCCCTCGTCCGGCCGCCCCCTCCTCCCGGGCTCCCCACATCGGAGCAGGAGATCTGCAGAACATGGCGGCGGCTCGGGCTGAGTGCGGCGCCGCTGCTGCCATTTTTGTTTTTCTTTTGTCTGAAAATGTTAATAAAACAGTCTGAGAATGTGGGGGAGGCGGGGAGCACACGTCCGGGGGGGCTCCTGTCTGCCTCAGCCTGGGGGGCCCTGACTGACCACACAAAGGGGAGCGGCCACATCCCCGGAATACAATTCCCCACATCTGCCCCAGCCCCCTGCACCCCTCCATCCTGCAGCACTGTGCCCCCCGCCATTCCCTTTGTGCCCCTCCAGCCTGTGCACCCCTTGTTACCTGCCATCCTACACCCCCCCCCATTGTGTTGCCGTTGCTATAACAACCGACCTGTCACTGACATTGGGGCTTATTCACACAGTGTGGTCAAGGCACATTGTGCAGAATGTTATTATGGGCCCCAGATGTCCTGCTGTTAGTCACTACCCCCACGTTACCGGCTTCAGAGTGGACCTTGCAAATCTTTGGGCCCAGCTTGTGGACCTTGTGCAGATGCGGGTCCCTGGACATTGAAGTGGCCAAGTTACGGGCCCCAAATGTTGATACTGCACAGTCCTGGGCCCCAGAGACGTCTGAAGCTGTGCAGTTGTGGACCCCCAACCTTAGGTTACCTGGACTTTGAGCAGTTGCAGGCCACAAAGTTTTATGTTGTGCAGTCAGGGGCCCCCGATGTTGTGTTGTGCAGTCAGGGGCCCCAGATGTGTTGTGCAGTCAGGGGCCCCAGATGTTGTGTTGTGCAGTCAGGGGCCCCAGATGTTGTGTTGTGCAGTCAGGGGCCCCAGATGTTGTGTTGTGCAGTCAGGGGCCACAGATGCTGTGTTGTGCAGTCTCAAGCCCCTCTAAATGTATTCTGCAGTTGCAGGGTCCAGATGTTGCATTGTGCAGTTGCACGCCCCTCTAGATATTGTGTTGTGCAACAGAGGGCCCCAGATGTTGCATGTTGCAGTCTCATGACCCCCTTCTGTGTTGCAGTCTCATGCCCCCTAGATGTTGTGTTGTATAGCCACGGGCCATAGTTGTATTGTGCACTCTCGGCCCCAGATGTTGTATTTTGCAGTTGCACACCCCCCTAGATTTTCTTTTGTGTAGTTGCAGGCCCCAGTTGTTGTGTCGTGCAGACGTGGGTCCCAGATGCTGCGTTATGCAGACGTGGGCCCCAGGTATTGTGTTGTGTAGTCGCACGCCCCAGATGTTGCCTTGCGCAGTTGCACCCCCCAGATGTTGCCTTGCGCGGTTGCACCCCCCAGATGTTGCCTTGCGCGGTCGCACCCCCCAGATGTTGCCTTGCGCGGTCGCACCCCCCAGATGTTGCCTTGCGCGGTTGCACGCCCCAGATGTTGCCTTGCGCGGTCGCACGCCCCAGATGTTGCCTTGCGCGGTCGCACGCCCCAGATGTTGCCTTGCGCGGTCGCACGCCCCAGATGTTGCCTTGCGCGGTCGCACGCCCCAGATGTTGCCTTGCGCGGTCGCGCGCCCCAGATGTTGCCTTGCGCGGTCGCGCGCTCCAGATGTTGCGTTGCGCGGTCGCGCGCTCCAGATGTTGCGTTGCGCGGTCGCACGCCCCGGGTGTGGTGCCTTGCGCGGTCGCACGCCCCAGATGCTGCCTTGCGCGGTCGCCCGCCCCGGATGGTGCCTTGCACGGTTGCACGCCCCAGATGCTGCCTTGCGCGGTTGCACGCCCCAGATGCTGCCTTGCGCAGTTGCACGCCCCAGATGCTGCCTTGCGCAGTGCGGTTTTGGGCCCCGTGTCCCAGTGGTAACAGTAGGGGTCATGTGAGGTGTGCTGCATATCTGCTGATACACAGCGGTCGGCTGCATCGTTACAGTGACTGTGACCCCGCAGTGAGTGTCAGCTGATGCAGGTGGAGCAGACTTTGTTGCGGTGCACTGTCTGTGATATTGAGATTCCATCCCCAGGCGTTGATTTTGGGGGCCAAAGTGAAAATGCAGTGTGGCCCTGTATCCTAGTGGCGATATGGGCCCTTGTATGTGTAAACATGCTCCTGGGCCCCAGTACGCTCTCTGTGCCCAGCGGCCCCTCCTGAACAGTTTTTATGTCAGGGCGCCATCTTGTTTGCTGTATTGCTGCATGTTGCTTTACGGCCGGCTGCGATGCTGTCACTTACATGTTGGGGATAATCATGGGTGACCGGGGCCCCCCGTCTGTGTGTTTTTTTGCTGAGGTGGGTGACCCATCATGGCGGCGTCTGTTGGTGGTGCAGTGCTGCGCTGATTTACCTCACTGCAGAGCTTGTCTTTCTGCGGAGGACTGAGGTGAAGCAGGTACTGTTTGCAGAGGATGTGTTGCTGCATTGTGTTATTACCTCGCTGCCGCCATATTCCAACCCACCGCATGGCTCGTCATATTCCTATAAGTCCGGTGCACAGTATAGTAATATCACCTGCTGGACTCGCCCTATGAGGATACCTGCGCACGTTGCGGATTACATCACGTAGTACAGGACCAGCAAGGTGTATGAGACAAACCCCACATACACTTTTCTTTTTTTTCACCGTGCAGAAGTTGACCTCTCGTGCAGCATGTCAATTGTTTGCGATTTTTGGTGCGGATTTCACCCTTTTTAATAGAAAAAAGAGATCTGCGGCAAATCCGCGATTAACACATGCAGATTGTGATGCGGATTTGGTGCAGAAACTTAGAGAAATCAGCATGGAAATTTGTGTGGGATTCCATGCACTCTTCTATACTCTCCTGCGCTCTTCTGTACTCTCCTGCGCTCTTCTGTACTCTCCTGCGCTCTTCTGTACTCCCCTGCGTTCTTCTGTACTCTCCTGCGTTCTTCTGTACCCTCCTGCGCTCTTCTGTACTCTCCTGCGTCTTCTGTACTCTCCTGCGCTCTTCTGTACCCTCCTGCGCTCTTCTGTACCCTCCTGTGCTCTTCTGTACTCTCCTGCGCTCTTCTGTACCCTCCTGTGCTCTTCTGTACCCTCCTGTGCTCTTCTGTACCCTCCTGTGCTCTTCTGTACCCTCCTGCGCTCTTCTGTACTCTCCTGCGCTCTTCTGTACCCTCCTGCGCTCTTCTGTACCCTCCTGTGCTCTTCTGTACCCTCCTGCGCTCTTCTGTACCCTCCTGTGCTCTTCTGTACTCTCCTGCGCTCTTCTGTACCCTCCTGCGCTCTTCTGTACCCTCCTGAGCTCTTCTGTACCCTCCTGCGCTCTTCTATACTCTCCTGCACTCTTCTATACTCTCCTGCGCACTTCTATACTCTCCTGCGCTCTTATACTCTCCTGCGCTCTTATACTCTCCTGCGCACTTCTATACTCTCCTGCGCTCTTCTGTACCCTCCTGCGCTCTTCTGTACCCTCCTGCGCTCTTCTGTACCCTCCTGCGCTCTTCTGTACCCTCCTGCGCTCTTCTGTACCCTCCTGCGCTCTTCTGTACCCTCCTGCGCTCTTCTGTACTCTCCTGCGCTCTTCTGTACCCTCCTGCGCTCTTCTGTACCCTCCTGCGCTCTTCTGTACCCTCCTGCGCTCTTCTGTACCCTCCTGCGCTCTTCCGTACCCTCCTGCGCTCTTCCGTACCCTCCTGCGCTCTTCCGTACCCTCCTGCGCTCTTCCGTACCCTCCTGCGCTCTTCCGTACCCTCCTGCGCTCTTCCGTACCCTCCTGCGCTCTTCCGTACCCTCCTGCGCTCTTCTGTACCCTCCTGCGCTCTTCCGTACCCTCCTGCGCTCTTCCGTACCCTCCTGCGCTCTTCCGTACCCTCCTGCGCTCTTCCGTACCCTCCTGCATCCATCTATACCCTCCTGCATCCATCTATACCCTCCTGCATCCATCTATACCCTCCTGCATCCATCTATACCCTCCTGCATCCATCTATACCCTCCTGGGCTCTTCTATGCTCTCCTGCTCTCTTCTGTACTTTACTATGCTGTTCTATACTCTCATGCTATTTTCTATACTGTACTGCATCCATCTATACTCTGCTGCGCTCTTCTGTACTCTGCTGCACTCTTCTGTACTCTGCTGCGCTCTTCTGTACTGTACTGATCCTTCTTTAATCTCCTGCGCTCTTCTATGCTCTCCTGCGCTCTTCTATGCTCTCCTGCGCTCTTCTATGCTCTCCTGCGCTCTTCTTTGCTCTCCTGCGCACTTCTATGCTCTCCTGCGCTCTTCTATACTCATATAAGGTACTGTACTTCACTGTGTTATACTGTACTGCACTCTATTATACTCCACTGCACTGTAATATACTCAATGTATTCTATAGTACTCCCTGTATTATACCGTACTGCACTCTAATATAAAAGGGGGGGTGATCATAGGAGAAAATTCTTGAATAGGGAGGCGTATTGGATGTTTCCGCTTGGTACTTGTCATCCCGCTGGCCTTAAAAGACACACTTTAATACTGCAGTATTGATGGAGCTACTGTTCTGTGATGTATTTTTTGGAGTTAATGTATGCTATTAGATACTCACCTCATTATAAAAGGTTTTTATGTTCGCACACATTTCTTTGATTGCGCTTTCTGTGTGCCTCGATCACCCGATCCTCTAATCATAGGGCAGGTGGGGAGGTGGGCACATATAGTGCAGTCATCTGATAGTTCAGTATGTCATGAGGAAGGACCCGAACTAAAGGAGGTCTGAAACGCGTAACTGTATTGGAAGTTTTTAACAGCTGAAATAAAGATCCCCTTTTATGCAATGAGCTGGATTTTTCAAGTGTCTCTAATATACTCCAGTATAATCTACTATACTCCACTGTACTGCACTCTGATATATGCCAATATGCATTCTGTTATACTGTACCTCACTGTAGCATACTGTGCCGTAATATACTGTACTATAGGGATTCACTGTGGTCTTATACTCTGCTGGGCTTTAATATTCTCCATTGCACTCTAATATTCTCTACTGTTTCTAGCGCTCTAAAATACTAATGTGCACTGCACTCTAATATACTTCAGTATTCTCTACTGTACTTAAATATACTCTAGTATAATCTACTGCATTATAATATACTGTATACTGCTAATATACTCTAATCTATAACTCATCTGTACTCTAGTATACTCCTATATAATCTCCTGTACTGTATCGCACTTAATGTACTCAAAATATACTCTATTGTAATATACTCTACTGCACTCTAATGTAACGGTACTATTATCTAATGTTTTGTACTCTACTCCATTGTACTGTATTATTCAGTATAGTTTAATATACTGCACTCTTAATATACTGCACTCTCTTATTCTCACGGTAATATACGCAGATGTTCTTTATTGTATTAATCTTCATGCTGATGCACTTAGCTGTACCGTCTCATCCCTCTGTGCTTATCTGCAGCATATCTCTCGTCCCTTTATGGTCATCCGCAGTGTCTGTCTGATCCTCTGTGGTCATCCGCAGTGTCTGTCTGGTCCTCTGTGGTCATCCGCAGTGTCTGTCTGGTCCTCTGTGGTCATCCGCAGTGTCTGTCTGGTCCTCTGTGGTTATCCGCAGTGTCTGTCTGGTCCTCTGTGGTTATCCGCAGTGTCTGGTCCTCTGTGGTTATCCGCAGTGTCTGTCTGGTCCTCTGTGGTTATCCGCAGTGTCTGTCTGGTCCTCTGTGGACATCCGCAGTTTCTGTCTGGTCCTCTGTGGACATCCGCAGTTTCTGTCTGGTCCTCTGTGGTCATCCGCAGTGTCTGTCTGGTCCTCTGTGGTTATCCGCAGTGTCTGTCTGGTCCTCTGTGGTTATCCGCAGTGTCTGTCTGGTCCTCTGTGGACATCCGCAGTTTCTGTCTGGTCCTCTGTGGTCATCCGCAGTGTCTGGTCCTCTGTGGTCATCCGCAGTGTCTGGTCCTCTGTGGTCATCCGCAGTCTCTGTCTTGGTCCTCTGTGGTCATCCGCAGTCTCTGTCTTGGTCCTCTGTGGTCATCCGCAGTCTCTGTCTTGGTCCTCTGTGGTCAATTTTTGGGAATGTTCCCAGGACCAGAGATGTTCAGTGGCCATTTGGTAGTGAGTGTGAATGACCAAGTGTGCCCCTCTGTAGTCCTTGCCTGATATTAGTGGATGGTAGAGCCTGGTGGTCAGTGATGGACCACGTCCTGTGTCCACCTCTCAGGGCTTTTGCTAGTTGTGTTGTCTCAGGGTAAGACTATCTGCCGTAAGGCCGGAGTGGGTCCCTTGGGGTAATAATTCATTGTGAAATATTGCCTATTCCAACATGGAGGGGGATCCAGGACTTATAGTCTTTGCCATTGTATTTTCCCACAATTCCCTTCGGTGATGCTTTTTGGCTGGGATCTATAGCTGTGTTCATCCTGAGCGTCCTTCATGAACTTAATCCTAGAACTAATAAAGACTGACACAGGCAGATGAGGTGATACAGATCTACATAACCCTGTTGATTTTTGTCACCCATGATTTGTAAAAAGCTGGGTGACAACCCATATGGACACTGTAATGGCAACTATTTATGGTTGTCAGTCAGCATTTGTCACTTATGTAAGGTCAGGAATTTGCAAAAACGAGGGGATTTAGGGGCAAAAAATCTCAGAATTGAGCATTCTAGATGCCTGAGCGGAGGATCTGAGGTGGAGCTTGGAGTTTCTGGTGCCCCTGTTCTGTGTGAGGCCAGGAGCGGAGCAGGAACTGACCCTGGAACCTGCTGAGATGTTCATCTGACTAAAAATAAACACAGCCTTTCATAGCATTCCTCAGAAAGCCTCATGGCGGGGTTAACCTCCTCCCTGCTGGTCTCCTCTACTGGATCCTGTGCAGGAAAAGAGGGGGTGCAGCACAGGAGATGAAGGGGTGGTGTAGCGGAGGAGATTGGGGCTACAGTGCAGGACATGGGTGCAGCACAGGCGGAGTGGGGGGGGGGGTGCTTTGCTGGAGCAAAGAAAGTATGAAAGGGGCTTGCATCACAGGAGATGAGGTGCAGCTCTGAAGGTGCAGAGATATGAAGTGGCTGGCAATACATGAGGCTGGGCCCTCTTCTGTGCCCTCTATAGATGTACAGAATATTCTGGTGAGAGGAAGATAAATCTTTAAGATCAGATCTCAAGTAATGGACACAAGTGTACAAGTGTGTATGTGCCCTCTATAGTGTCCTGTGTACGGCACTGTGCATGTCTGGTATGTATTGTCCTTCACATGCTGCTTGGTATGTTTGGCCTATAGTGCCCTATGTAGAGTGTTATGTATGTGCTGTGGTCTGAAGGGCCTCTGCGTTTTTTTTTTCTCTCCGGCCCCCACCCTGCTGCTGAGTCACCTCTGTCCTGCCCCTGCTGTTTTTTCCCTCTGTCCTGCCCCTGCTGTTTTTTCCCTCTGTCCTGCCCCTGCTGTTTTTTCCCTCTGTCCTGCCCCTGCTGTTTTTTCCCTCTGTTCTGCCCCTGCTTTTTCCCTCTGTCCTGCCCCTGCTGTTTTTTCCCTCTGTCCTGCCCCTGCTGTTTTTTTCCTCTGTTCTGCCCCTGCTTTTTTTTCCCTCTGTCCTGCCCCTGCTGTTTTTTCCCTCTGTCCTGCCCCGCTGCTCTTACTCGGCCCTGTTGCACCCTTGCTTTTACTCAACTCTGTCCAGCTGTTACCCCTGCTCTTACTCGGTTCTGTCCCTCCCCTGCTCGTGCTTTGCTGTGTTTTGCTCCTGCTTGGCCTTGTCCCACCCCTGCTCTGCTTTTTCCTGCCGTTCGCTCCCCGTTTTTACTCTGCTCTGTCCCGCTGTTCCTCCCGCTCTTACTTGGCTCTGTCCCGTCTTTCACTCCTCTCACTCTGCTCTGTCCTGTTGCTCGGCCTTTGTCCTGCCGATCCCCCGGTTCTTGCTCGGCCTCTGTCCTGCCGATCCCCCCGGCTCTTGCTCGGCCTCTGTCCTGCCGATCCCCCGGCTCTTGCTCGGCCTCTGTCCTGCCGATCCCCCGGCTTTTGCTCGGCCTCTGTCCTGCCGATTCCCCCGGCTCTTGCTCGGCCTCTGTCCTGCCTTTTCCATTTCCCCAGGATCGCCCTCGCCCCTGTCCCCCTCCTGCTCGCCACCGTCCCACTCCCGCTCTTGCTTGTCCTCTGGCCTGTCCTGCTCCCGCCCGTCCTCAGCCCTGTCTTCCTCCTGCTCATCTTCTTCCCCGTCCAACTCCTGCTCAGCCCCGTCTCATTAGCCCCCTGCTCCATCTCCCTCCCGCTCGTCTTCTGGTCCTGTCCCACTCTTGCCCTTCCTCGGCCTCGTCCCACTCACCCTTGGCCTCGTGCCACTCTTGCCTGTCCTTGGCCCTGTCTCACTTCTTCTCAGTCCTGTCCGCTCGCCTTTCGGGCCCCCTCCCATTCGTCCTTGGCCCTGTCCCACTCTGGCCCGTCCTTGGCCCTGTCCCACTCTGGCCCGTCCTTGGCCCTGTCCCACTCTGGCCCGTCCTTGGCCCTGTCCCACTCTGGCCCGTCCTTGGCCCTGTCCCACACTGGCCCGTCCTTGGCCCTGTCCCACTCTGGCCCGTCCTTGGCCCTGGCCCACTCTGGCCCGTCCTTGGCCCTGTCCCACTCTGGCCCGTCCTTGGCCCTGTCCCACTCTGGCCCGTCCTCTGGCCTCTGGTCCCAC
The DNA here is from genome assembly GCA_033119425.1 of Bufotes viridis. Classification (NCBI taxonomy): domain Eukaryota; kingdom Metazoa; phylum Chordata; class Amphibia; order Anura; family Bufonidae; genus Bufotes; species Bufotes viridis. The sequence continues at coordinate 34,218 of JAKVIS010000790.1, read as the reverse complement.
TCTGGCCCGTCCTTGGCCCTGGCCCACTCTGGCCCGTCCTTGGCCCTGGCCCACTCTGGCCCGTCCTTGGCCCTGGCCCACTCTGGCCCGTCCTTGGCCTCTGGCCCACTCTGGCCCGTCCTTGGCCCTGGCCCACTCTGGCCCGTCCTTGGCCCTGGCCCACTCTGGCCCGTCCTTGGCCCTGGCCCACTCTGGCCCGTCCTTGGCCCTGGCCCACTCTGGCCCGTCCTTGGCCCTGGCCCACTCTGGCCCGTCCTTGGCCCTGGCCCACTCTGGCCCGTCCTTGGCCCTGGCCCACTCTGGCCCGTCCTTGGCCCTGGCCCACTCTGGCCCGTCCTTGGCCCTGGCCCACTCTGGCCCGTCCTTGGCCCTGGCCCTCTGGCCCGTCCTCTGGCCCTGGTCCTCTGGCCCCTGTGCCCACTCTGGCCCGTCCTTGGCCCTGTCCCACTCTGGCCCGTCCTTGGCCCTGTCCCACTCTGGCCCGTCCTTGGCCCTGTCCCACTCTGGCCCGTCCCTGGCCCTGGCCCACTCTGGCCCGTCCCTTGGCCCTGGCCCACTCTGGCCCGTCCTTGGCCCTGGCCCACTCTGGCCCGTCCTTGGCCCTGGCCCACTCTGGCCCGTCCTTGGCCCTGGCCCACTCTGGCCCGTCCTTGGCCCTGGCCCACTCTGGCCCGTCCTTGGCCCTGGCCCACTCTGGCCCGTCCTTGGCCCTGGCCCACTCTGGCCCGTCCTTGGCCCTGGCCCACTCTGGCCCGTCCTTGGCCCTGGCCCACTCTGGCCCGTCCTTGGCCCTGGCCCGTCCTTGGCCCTGGCCCACTCTCGCCCGTCCTTGGCCCTGGCCCACTCCCGCTCCTCCTCTCTTCTTAATTATAAATGGTCTGATATTTTCTTTTTGGCGCACGAGTATATGGATTGGCCGGATGATTAATCATATTTAATTAACTCCGTGACCACCATCCCCCCAAATCACATGAGAAAGTCTAAGAAAAATAACACCCACTCCTCATAGGTGCCTGGTTGTCAGTCTGTGGGCACTAGTTACCAGGCCGGGGATTAGCGTGGAGCTAACAGCAGCTTCACCCATCCGGTCCGAACCCTGCACCCACCTCATAGGCTGGTAAATTCCTGAACTTCGTGCCTGGTGCCATCCTGGTGCCATCCTGGTGGCACATCAAACAGTCAGTGTTTTTCACAATCATTGACTGGTGAGAGTTTTCTCTGTTTAACTCTATGGGGTCATAACTGGGGGCTTTTTCCAAGAGAGTACTATAGAGGCCCGTGTGAGGGGGCAGGGAAAGTAGATTATTAGTGCTTGATTTTGGGCGTCCCCCACACCTCTTCTCCACATATGCCATGTGACTGTGTGTGAAATGCTGGTGCTTTATGAATATACAGATTATAGAAGCATGCATCCTAGCAGCTCCGATCCAGGGTGTATGAATAAGACTGAGCCGCCCCAATCGCTGCCCTGGACTCCAAAGAGTCCCCTGCGTGTGGCCCCTGCACTCCTATGAGATTGGGAGAAACAGACGCTGCCCTCGCCATCTAGTGTCCAATCTCAGGAACTGCAGAGAAGCCAATTACAGTCTCCTGCAACTTTAGAATAGAGTTGGGGATTCACTGTCACCATCTTCTCTACTTGCTGTCTGTGAATGGAAACATGGTTTGCCTTCAGAGGCTGAAAACCTGCCCTGACTTAATCTTGTTCCATGTGCTTAGGGTTTCTTAAATCTTCAGTTTACAGCCAAGAGGATTGTCCAAGCGGGATACAACAGTAGCAGGGTTGAGCAAACTTGTATTTTAAGTTCGGCGTCCAAAGTTCAGGTTATTGAAGAATCCCGTTATGGATTCCGCTACCACGGACCATAATGCAATTTGGAATCCATAAGGAGATTCTTCGATAACCCAAACTTTGGACGCCGAACTTAAAATACAAATTCGCTTAACCCTAAACAGTAGCAAACCCTCAGCTGCGAGTAAAGTATTAGGTCAGCCTCTGACTAGCAACACTGATTGCTCCCATTCATTGACAGGGAGCAGAGATATTGAAGTATTGATGGCGCTGTACGGACATGGGACTGCCGGCCGGCCCCCGCTAGCGTCCACTCTGGTTATGGCTTTATGCATATGATGTACATGCCGTGCGCACACTGCCAGCAGCATAACTCTACTTTCCTTCTTGCAGGATGGCCGAGCCGCGCTTTAACAATCCTTATTTTTGGCCTCCACCTCCAGCGATGCCCAGCCAGGTGAGAACGACTCCATGACTATCTGTAACGCTTCATTCCTCCAGCAGCTGCGAGGCCGCCAAGCTACCTGCAATGTATCTGAACAGAGGGGCGATCCCCCAGTGCTGCAGCCGGAGCAACCATTAGCCCGGACCTCTGTGCTGTGGGGGGCGCTCCACCTCTGACCCTCATATATATTCATAAAGCACCAGCATGTTGTATATCGGTGTATGTAGCGGCAGCGTGCAGGTGATCCGTGTGCCTGGTTGCAACAGGGTCCATGTGCCCAAGGTGTAGGTGATGCTGGCCGAAGGCCCTCCCAGGGATAATGACATTGCACAGATGGGGCCACAGTAATGATGATGTCACATAATGTGCTCCCCAATACCTGCAGGTTACATCACATTGTTACCATAGAGCGTGTGTGTGCACCGATGAAGGGTCATGTCAACTGCACTGTCTCCCCACATTTATAATACATACCGTAATTCCAGATCAGTACAGGATAAGTAATGTCTGTACACAGTGACTCCACCAGCAGAACAGTGAGTGCAGCTCTGAAGCATAATACAGAACAGGATGAGTACAGGATAAGTAATGTATGTTCACAGTGAGTGCAGCTCTGGAGTATAATACAGGATGTAACTCAGAATCAGTACAGGGTAAGTAATGTAATGTATGTACACAGTGACTCCACCAGCAGAATAGTGAGTGCAGCTCTGAAGCATAATACAGTACAGGATCAGTACAAGATAAGTAATGTTTGTTCACAGTGAGTGCAGCTCTGGAGCATAATACAGGATGTAACTCAATATCAGTACAATCAGTAATGTAATGTACAGTATGTACACAGTGATTCCACCAGCAGACTAGTGAGTACAGCTCTGGAGTATAATACAGGAGGTTACTCTGAATAAGTAATGTATGTGCATGGTGACTCCACCAGCAGAATAATACCACTGTTAATTCTGTATGTGACCTGTAATATAAATTGTCAGGCGCGCACACTTGGGGCTTTGTTTCGGGTCAGTAAAGACGATCATTAATGTCCAGTGTGTCCTTAGGGAAACAGTGCTGAACATTACTTGGTCAGCTGTGAATCCCTTGAGGGCACAGTCCCTGGAGTTTTGCCACCTCACACCTATTTGGGGGTCGGTTGGGCTGCTCCAGAGGCACAGGGCGACATTGTGATCATGTCGCTCTCTGTCACTGCTGTGTGTGAATGGTTGTGTCTGATAAATGTCTGGATCAGATCACACATTTACTAGTTATCAGCCACTACATCAAATAAAAAAAGGTAAGTATCCAACTTATCACATCCAGCCGCTAATACTCCTCTATTCACATCACATCCAGCCCCTACCACTCCTCTAGTCGCATCACATCCGGCCCCACGGCTCCTCTAGTCGCATCACATCCGGCCCCACGGCTCCTCTAGTCGCATCACATCCGGCCCCACGGCTCCTCTAGTCGCATCACATCCGGCCCCACGGCTCCTCTATTCGCATCACATCCGGCCCCTACTACTCCTCTAGTCGCATCACATCCGGCCCCTACTACTCCTCTAGTCGCATCACATCCAGCCCCACCGCTCCTCTAGTCGCATCACATCCAGCCTCACCGCGCCTCCAGTCGCATCACATCCAGCCCCACCGCTCCTCCAGTCGCATCACATCCAGCCCCACCGTTCCTCCAGTCGCATCACATCCAGCCCCACCGCTCCTCCAGTCGCATCACATCCAGCCCCACCGCTCCTCCAGTCGCATCACATCCAGCACCACCGCGCCTCTAGTCGCATCACATCCAGCCCCACCGCTCCTCTAGTCGCATCACATCCAGCCCCACCGCTCCTCTAGTCGCATCACATCCAGCCTCACCGCGCCTCCAGTCGCATCACATCCAGCCCCACCACTCCTCCAGTCGCATCACATCCAGCCCCACCGCTCCTCCAGTCGCATCACATCCAGCACCACCGCGCCTCTAGTCGCATCACATCCAGCCCCACCGCTCCTCTAGTCGCATCACATCCAGCCCCACCGCTCCTCCAGTCGCATCCATCACATCCAGCCCCACCGCTCCTCCAGTCGCATCACATCCAGCCCCACCGCTCCTCTAGTCGCATCACATCCAGCCCCACCGCGCCTCTAGTCGCAGCACATCCAGCCCCATCGCGCCTCTAGTCGCATCACATCCAGCCCCACCGCTCCTCCAGTCGCATCACATCCAGCCCCACCGCTCCTCCAGTCGCATCACATCCAGCCCCACCGCTCCTCCAGTCGCATCACATCCAGCCCCACCGCTCCTCCAGTCGCATCACATCCAGCCCCACCGCTCCTCCAGTCCCATCACATCCAGCCCCACCGCTCCTCCAGTCGCATCACATCCAGCCCCACCGCTCCTCCAGTCGCATCACATCCAGCCCCACCGCTCCTCCAGTCGCATCACATCCAGCCCCACCGCTCCTCCAGTCGCATCACATCACTGGGTCCCCTGCTCCTCCAGTCGCATCACATCACTGGGTCCCCTGCTCCTCCAGTCGCATCACATCACTGGGTCCCCTGCTCCTCCAGTCGCATCACATCACTGGGTCCCCTGCTCCTCCAGTCGCATCACATCACTGGGTCCCCTGCTCCTCCAGTCGCACTGGGCCCCCTGCTCCTCCAGTCGCACTGGGCCCCCTGCTCCTCCAGTCGCACTGGGCCCCCTGCTCCTCCAGTCGCACTGGGCCCCCTGCTCCTCCAGTCGCACTGGGCCCCCAGTCGCACTGGGCCCCCTGCTCCTCCAGTCGCACTGGGCCCCCTGCTCCTCCAGTCGCACTGGGCCCCCTGCTCCTCCAGTCGCACTGGGCCCCCTGCTCCTCCAGTCGCACTGGGCCCCCTGCTCCTCCAGTCGCACTGGGCCCCCTGCTCCTCCAGTCGCACTGGGCCCCCTGCTCCTGGCTGCGGTGCGGTTGGGCTGGGGGTCTGGTGTTTCGGGATTATAATCTGAAGCCCTTTTCTTTCCCGCACAGCTGGATAATCTGGTGTTAATCAATAAGATCAAGGAGCAGCTGATGGCAGAGAAGATCCGACCTCCTCATCTGCCTCCCACCTCCGTCCCCTCGCAGCAGCCCCTGCTCATCCCCCAGTCACCTGCTGAGACCAGCCAGTCCGTCATGTCCCTGCAAAAGCTACAGCAAGTTCCAGGACTGCACCCGCAAGCTGTACCCCAGCCAGATGTGGCGCTGCATGCCCGGCCTGCCACCAGCTCAGTCACAGGTACCTCACTGGTAGAATGGCGCAATGTCCTGTTCTGTAATGAGCGGTGGACGGAGGCAGCCAGTCCCCTGAGGCAATGTATAAGATGTGGTATAGCGGTTTTCAGTGTCACCCCTTCTGGCCACGTCCGGCATATGCGTCGACACTACTGATCTTGGTGGCGTTTTTCCTGCGACCAGAAGCCGCGGCACTGAAAGCCTCTGTAATGATGATACTGACTCTGCTCCATCTGTGATTCCAACTTTCTTCTCTTAGCGTTGTCTTCGCTTTTAGGGCTGGGTCTTTCATCCTCCCGCTTAAATGTCAGCACGTCAGAGTCTAGCACCGGTACCAGCGGCACCCCCTCCACCCCCACCTCCAACAGTCAGACTCGGCTCATTGCAACCTCCCCCACCCACAACTCAGGAATCACGAGTGCACCCATGCTGGATTCCATCAAGACCATCCAGGGCCACAGCCTGCTGGGACCAACCAAACCTGAGAGAGGACGCAAGAAAATCAAGGCAGAGAACCCGCCCGGACCGCCCGTGCTTGTCGTCCCCTACCCTATTCTGGCCTCAGGAGATATTGGAAAAGAGGGAAAAACCTACAGGTCAGCAGAATATTCTGAATGTGATACAGATGTTGTGTTCAGCTCCCTCCAACACATCTCCAGCGTGGAGTCTCGTGTGTCTGACCACTTACCAGTAACATGGAGTCACCTGTGTCTGACCAGTAACATGGAGTCTCCTGTGTCTGACCAGTAACATGGAGTCTCCTGTGTCTGACCACTGACCAGTAACATGGAGTCTCCTGTGTCTGACCAGTAACATGGAGTCTCCTGTGTCTGACCACTGACCAGTAACATGGAGTCTTGTGTGTCTGACCACTGACTAGTAACATGGAGTCTCGTGTGTCTGACCACTGACTAGTAACATGGAGTCTCGTGTCTGACCACTGACTAGTAACATGGAGTCTCGTGTCTGACCACTGACTAGTAACATGGAGTCTCATGTGTCTGACCACTGACCAGTAACATGGAGTCTCCTGTGTCTGACCACTGACTAGTAACATGGAGTCTCGTGTGTCTGACCATTGACCAGTAACATGGAGTCTCCTGTGTCTGACCACTGACCAGTAACATGGAGTCTCGTGTGTCTGACCATTGACCAGTAACATGGAGTCTCATGTGTCTGACCACTGACCAGTAACATGGAGTCTCCTGTGTCTGACCACTGACCAGTAACATGGAGTCTCCTGTGTCTGACCACTGACCAGTAACATGGAGCCTCGTGTGTCTGACCATTGACCAGTAACATGGAGTCTCGTGTCTGACAACTGACCAGTATCGTGTAGTTGTCAGGTCATGTGTCCGACCATTAACTGATAACGTGGAGCTTTGTATAGACTTGTCAGAGGTCGTTTTTCAGATTTTTGACCAGTAGCGTGTGGTATAAAGTTGTGTGTCTGACCATTAACCAGTAACGTGAAGTGTGAAACTATAAGGCCTCTTTCACACGGGCGTCACGTTTGACGCCTGGATAGGATGCGGGTGCGTTGCGGGAATATGCGTGATTTTTCCGCGCGGGTGCAAACGTTTGTAATGCGTTTTGCACGCGCGTGTGAAAAATCGCCATGTTTGGTACCCAGACCTGAACTTCATCACTGAAGTCCGGTTTCGGGTTGAGTATTCTGGAGAATTTATTATTTTCCCTTATAACATGGTTATAAGGAAAAATAATAGCATTCTAAATAAAGAATGCATTGTAAAATGTGGATTAAGGGGTTAAACATAAAAAACTTAACTTACCTTAGCTACTTGATCGCGTAGTTGGCGATCTGTCTTGTCTCTTCAAGCATTAGCTGCAGTCTAAAGGACGTGTGATGACGTCACATGGTCCAATCACATGAGAAGAGAGATCGCCAACTACGCGATCAAGTGCATAAGGTAAGTTAAGTTTTTTATTTTTAGCCCCTTAATCCACATTTTACACAAGATTCTTTATTGAGAATGCTATTATTTCCCCTTATAACCATGTTATAAGGGAAAATAATAAAGATCTGGTCCCGTCTCTTAGCAACCATGTGGGAAAATCGCACTGCATCCGCACTTGCTTGCGGATGCTTGCGATTTTCCCGCAGCCCCATTCTCTTTTATGGGGCCTGTGTTGCGTGAAAAACGCAAAATATAGAGCATGCTGCAATTTTCACGCAACGCAGAAGTGATGCGTGAAAATCACCGCTCATGTGCATAGCCCCATAGAAATGAATGGGTCCGGATTCAGTGTGGGTGCAATGCGTCCTCCTCACGCATTGCACCCGCGCGGAAATCACGCCCATGTGAAAGGGGCCTAAGAGGTTGTGTGCCTGACCACTGACCAGTGTTATGGAGTCTCTTGTGGAGTTGTCAGAGGTGATGTGTCTGGTCGCTGTTCTGCAGGCGCTGACTTCAGGTAATAGATGCACCTGCAGATACATGACGCGTTATCCCCCCGTCCCCTGCCTCCCCAATGTTTCTGTCTGGGTGCAGTGTTGTTCCATGACTGCATACTATGACGGGAAAACTTATTTTTCCCGGTCTTGTTCCTCGTAGTGCTCTGGCGGTCTCTTCCTCTGGTTACATGGGGTGCTGACAGACTGACCTCTTCTTCCCTCCTCTTGCGGTTTTAGGTGTAAAGTTTGCCCATTGACCTTCTTCACCAAGTCTGAGATGCAGATTCACTCCAAGTCTCACACCGAGGCGAAACCTCACAAGTGCCCGCACTGCTCCAAATCGTTTGCCAATGCTTCATACCTAGCACAGCATCTGCGCATCCATCTGGGCGTGAAGCCCTATCACTGCTCGTACTGTGAGAAGTCCTTCCGCCAGCTCTCTCATCTCCAGCAGCACACCAGGTAAATGCCTGACACCCGCACCGCACACCCATTGTGCTCCTCGCTCACTGCAGCAGACCTATGGAAACTCAGCTTCTTCTCTGGGTGGGTCACTGGTTTCCAGAAGGGGTTAAAAAAATGTAATCAATAAGTTATGTGTTAGAGAGGAGATGAAGGAAAAACAGAAAAAAAACTTGGCCCTTAAAGGGGTATTCTGGGATTTTGATGGCCTATCCTCAGGAACCCCCCCACCCCGCCTATCACCTGTAGCTCTAGGTACCAGAAGTCGGTGCCAGAACTGCATAGCTCTGTCCATTGTGTAGTGCAGGGGTCTGAGACTTGGCTGGATGTATGGGCCTCATATAGAAAAAATTTCAAGTTGACGGGACACTTGTGTTTCAAATACGATGCAATACACACTCAGCGCCCCTGGGCTTCACCCAAAATTAATACAGACTTCCAAATTCATACCGAACCCAAATCAGCCCCAAATTCATACAGACCTCAGAATAAACCCCAAATGAGCCCCCAAATTCATACAGACTCCAGGTCAGATCCCAAATTTATACATACCCCAGATTACATCTCATATCCACCCCCAAATTCATACAGATCCCAAATCAGACTATTTACTGCCACTATAACTCCCACCCAACCCTTCTGTTGCCTAAATGTAGACCTCAAAGGTAAAAAAAATATAAAAATACTCACCTATACTGCTCCGGGCGATGCAGCGCAGCACTGCGTCCTGACGTCCTGCACAGGCATGCACCTAGTAATACGCACCGATGTCCGATAATTTATGGTTATTTGCAGGACCGCTCACCGGCGCTGCGCTGGTAATATGGCCACTGAAAGATCCTTAATTGATTTACACTGGGGGACGGACTGCTCTGCGCTAGTTTCCCTGTCAGTCCCTAGTATAAGTGGACGGGACCCTCCATCATCAGCCATGTGCGCAGCGTAGCACTGACACGCAGGGGAGCGGACCTGCATCTTAACAGGAATTATGTTAAGGCTGTGTGAACAGAAAGGTAAAAAGTTATGGGTCTTAGGAGGCAGGAGGAAAAAAATCAAATACGGAAAAACGAAAATTGTCCTGGTCCTTAAAGGGAAGTCATGTTTGTATCTTGTTCTGCAGGATTCACACTGGGGACCGGCCTTACAAGTGCCCGCAGCCTGGCTGTGAAAAGGCCTTCACACAACTCTCCAACCTGCAGGTAAGTGCACCTCCGGGTGCAGTGCGTGATAATGATAGGTAACTGGGGGGGGGGGGTGAAAGACTCTTCTGTGTCCTGTGCTGAACCTCCTTTTCCTCAACAGTCTCACCAGCGGCAGCACAACAAAGACAAACCCTACAAGTGTCCAAACTGCTACCGGGCCTACACAGACTCTGCCTCGCTCCAAATCCACCTCTCAGCCCATGCCGTGAAACACGCCAAGGCATACTGCTGCAGTATGTGCGGGAGAGCGTACACATCGGTGAGTAGCACCTCTTTATTTCCGTGTATTCGGGCATACAAGGGTCGTGGATAGTAAGAGGTCACCAGTGACATGCAATGCTGGGCTTCGTATTGCAGCCCCGGCCTATTCACTTGGAATGGGACTGAGCTGTGCCTAGGACACATGACTGATGAATGTGACGTCACTGACCTAGGAAGAGGCCGCTGCACTCACTGGAGCACCGCGGCCTCTTCAAACAGCTGATTGGTGGTTGTACTGGGAGTAGACCCCCATAATCAGATATTGCTGACCTATCCTGAGTATGGGTCATCAGTATTAAACTCCCGGCAAACCCCTTTAATGGAGGAGTCCCACTGCTGACTGCTTCTAGCTTCCATTCAGACTGACCGAGCTCATGGAATGGGAGCTGGGACCCTTTGTTCCATATCCATAAGACCCCATATCCTTCCTATCCTCTATGTCCCGCTCTGACTTCTCCATGTGGCTCTTCTTTTCTCTGCCTGTAGGAGACCTATCTGATGAAACATATGTCCAAGCACACAGTGGTCGAGCACCTGGTCAACCACCATTCTCCTCAGAGGACCGAGTCTCCTGGCATTCCAGTACGAATTTCCCTGATATAGAGAACGTGCAGCCCAAGAGAGGGTGACCAGACCGCAGCGGCTGACCGAGCTACCCTCCATTAGACACCTGCCCCGGACATCAATTCCAGACTGGAGCTCCGGAGCTGGTGCGCGTTCGTCGGGCTTAAGTCTGGACACCATTATTTCTGTCATCAGCTGCTTGAGGACTCATTTCACGGCCTCTTGACACAGACAGACTTTACCTCTGGATTATTGCATTCTTCTCACTGGTCGCCCTCGGGATTCCAAGCCCTTCTATGTGTCATACTAGAGACGAGCCGGACGTTACTCTGGAGTCACAGAACCTCTGATGGAGCCGCCTGTTGGGATGGCTCTGGAATGGCTGAATTTTGCAGTCCTGCGCTGTTCTCCGCTCTAAGTCTCCATGTTCATCGATTCGGTGACGTCCGGAGTCCCCAGCCGAGCACTTTGAATCTCTCACGTTTTATATCTGTTTATGTTTCTTTTTTATCCTCCATTTTTTACATATAAAAAAAAAATAATAATAAAAAAAAATCCTATTTATTGGCCAAGAATCTGTGCTGCTAATGGGGGAAATGAGACTTAGCGGAGTCTGCAGAGGGTGGAGGTGCTGAGCGGCAACTTTGTTAATACCCAGCTCCCCTACAACCTGTGCTGAACCATCCGGGAACCACGCTGCTCGGTCCGGATATATCTTCTGGTTTAGTTCGCTGCGGACGGGGCAGGGAGTAGAACAAGGTTCAGGTTTTTAATTTCGTGTCGTTGGGTACCGGGACATATAACACCTTTGGCTTTAGGTCGTGCACAGTATTCTCTGTGGGCAGTAAATCTGGTTCTCGGTATTATGGCGCCCAGATGTTGTGACAGTCGACCCTGTTACTTTATTCCATTTCACCTTTGTAACCATGCCACAGGCAATAAAGGCTCCCATAATGCACCAGTGCACCCAGTTCATATTGCAAGCAGTGTGCACTGGGGAATGCAGCTGGAAATCTGAAGGATAAGCCACCTCAGAGGTATGTATGACCGCAGGGTGGTTGTCAGATTCGGTCCCTACCATGAGGAGGCACTGTGTAGTGTTACCCGTTTCTGATGGATCTTCTGATGCCAGTGTCATGCGCTCCTCTACGCCGTGTGTGATGCCTGCGGGTTCTGCTCTAGGATTAGAGGGACATGGAGAGAGCTCATCAGTGATATCTGAGGCCTTGAGGTCAGGCCTGGCACTTAGCAATATGTCTCTTTGTTAGCTGTTGTGTGGGTGTTGGGGGGCACTTACCTCTCAGACTCTTTACTCAGGACTCTTGTTGCTGATTCTGTTCCAGGTACGCCCCGTGTCTTGGGTTAATGGTGCACTGAACATACTGAGGTTAGTGCTTTGGCACATATGGTGTTTTACTGTAGTTGGCATCAGAGAGATGGGCAGCCGTGGTGTGTGCACCATTCATCTCATCTGGAGCTGGTTTTCTGCAGTGCCGTGGTGCCTGGAGTAGAGATGTGCAGCTGTCGACATGGCAGCATGTCAGTTGGTGTTCTGTGGCTTCTTGGAGAGGGAGGGTTTAGGTTGTGCGGGCTCAGTGTCCATTGCTTGCGGTGATGCACCGGAGCTCTGAGGTTTAGGGTCCATTGCTTGCGATGATGCACCGGAGCTCTGAGGTTTAGGGTCCATTGCTTGCGATGATGTACCGGAGCTCTGAGGCTTAGGGTCCATTGCTTGCGGTGATGCACTGAAGCTCTGAGGCTCAGTGTCCATTGCTTGCGATGATGCACCGGAGCTCTGAGGCTTGGGGTCCATTGCTTGCGGTGATCCACCTGAGCTCTGAGGCTTGGGGTCCATTGCTTACGGTGATGCACCGTAGCTCTGAGGCTTAGGGTCCATTGCTTGCGATGATTCACCTGAGCTCTGAGGCTCAGCTCCTGCTCATCATAACCTCCCCACGTGACCGTACCACTCTAACTGTAGTGCAGGCCGGTTTGTCTAGCTGTGGCGTTTATCAGGAGATCCTTCTGGTCACTGGTGGATGCGGAAATGCACGAGCAGTATAAGACGCTGCAGACAGTGGTGCGCAGCCTCTCGTACTTGGTTATCTGAAGTCCACGGTGTGCGTAACTGCCGCTGTGAATCCTTGAATCACTAGTCCATGTAATACACGGAGAGAATTGATTCACCTGTTACCCTTTAAAATGACTCTCAACAAATCCCTTCCCAAATTCTCACTGAATCAGTGGAAGCAATCCCCTCCACCAGCCATTGTGAGGGTGGCCATACGCAATAGACAGAAACAGTCTCATGAACGACCATTACACACCCAGCTCTGCACATTTTATTGTACTCCCTCATTTTATTTCACTACACACATTATCATCACTCGCGGTCTCCAGTAGAGACCACAACCTAAGTTTCCTATCAGAATGTCTTTGGAGTGTGGGAGGAAACTGGGAAACCCGGAGGAAACCCACGTAAACGCAGGGAGAACATACAAACTCCCTGGACCCCAGCACTGCAAGGCACCAGTACTAACCACTGGGTCACCGTGCTGCCCCATTTGAGTCTATATTGGCTGTGGCAGTCGTTCAGACTGGCCATGGGTGTTCAAGGACACAGACGATCAATCGTTGTTAGAACAAAAGATCCTTCATCCAATTATCCAAAGATTTGAATCAAGCCAGCCTCTTTTCAAAAGATGAAGGTGTCATGTATGGAACATGATTAAGAATCGGGATATGTTCCGGTGTGGTAAACTGTGGGGTGCGTTGCCATGATCTCATGGGGGACATGAGTGGATATTTAACTGTGGGCGATGCTATGGGTCAACCCTAGAGTCCAGTTGTTCCTCAGCCTTTTCCTGGCAAGTAGTAATTCCTGGTCTGAGATGTGATCCAAGATCTGCTGCTCGTCAGGACTTTGGGGGAGTCAATTGACCTGCTTTGAGGTTCTCTGTTGGGTTAAACAAGTGAGTGGACTCTTGTTCTGTGGAGCGCTGATAGTTTTGAGTTTGATTCTTGAGACTTGAGTGTGGCCCTAAGACTCCTGTCCTGAAGTCTTGTTGTGCAGCATAAATAATGATTACTCTTCCGGCCGACCAAATCCTCCTCACTTCACCTTTCTGGCCTAAAAGCTCAAGAGGTGGTGGTGGGAGGGGAGGGTTGTTACTCTCATTCTCCATCTGACTGCTCCTCATGCTTTTCTTTACCATTCCCTCCATCACAGGACCGCCACCTCTCTGACACATGTTTGCCGCTCTATGCGGACCATGTGCTGGTCTGTTGCTTTTTTTTTTATAAAGTTTGCGTTACGAGTGGTGTTACCAAAAGTCAAAACCAGTTACCTCTCCTCCTGTGACCCCCCTCCATCATCAGGTTCTGGGGGTCACAGCGTGTCGTAGACCTATGTACTGACCCTTCTTGTACTGTTCAGTCTTTTAGTTTCTTCTGCTGGGAGGGATCACATCGTTCGTCCTTTCACTTTGTGGAAAGCTTTAAGATATCGTGCTCTGTGCGATGTAGGTAGCAGCTCCGCCCCGGTGAGAGGACGCTTGCTCATCGCTGATACCCGCTTCCTGTCGGATGTTGAGCTGATGTTCTCCAGCTCACAGACCAGAAGGGGGGGGGGGGTCACGGTGAACGCCGATCCTGCTGACATTTCATGGGGCTGTACCGAGCAGCGGTGTAACTCTGTATCCGCCCCTCCGATTAAATATCTCTGTATCCGATCCTCAAACTGTAACTGTTATTTTTATACGCGTTTTAAGCCTTAACTATACAGTTTATTTTACCAGTTGTATGTTTTATTATCATTTGTTTCCTTTTTTTTCTGTTGTTAGGCTGAATTTGGCTGCCCCTTCTCCTCCCGCTTCTAATGTGTTGTATAAGGGTTATGCAAGGACTGACCTTACCCCCCTCGGCATGTTAATAATGTGTACATATGCTAATATACTGATTAACACTTTCTTTTTCTATATGAAAATACAAGCCACATGTATGTAGAGCCTAGCTATCTCATTCGAGGCAATGATGGGGGTGATACTTCCTCCATCCAGACAACTGAACTAATTCACAGCTGAGAAATCGGTTTCATTATGTATAAAAATAAAATAACGAGGAAAATGGAAAAAAAAAAAAAAGTTGAAAAATTGCTATTTGTATCTGTTGTGAAAATAAACTTGTAAATGCAACCTTTGTATAAACCCTGCGGCTTCTGCTGGCGTTATTTCATTGTGGGCACGTCCAGGGCTCGAGTGACAAACAACATGGCTGCTTTCAAGTTAAAAATGATACAAACCACAAATGACAAATGTGCGCCACTGTGTTTTTTTTTTTTTTTTTTATTGTGTGTTTTTACCAAATTTAAAGTCCATCTGTCAGCAGTTTTGCACCTATGACACTGGCTGACCTGTTACATGTGCACTTGGCAGCTAAAGACATCTGTGTTGGTCCCGTGTTCCTATGTGTCCGCATTGCTGAGAAAAATTGTTTTTTAAATATGCAAATGAGCCTCTAGGAGCAGCGGGGGCGTTACCGTTACACCCAGGCCGTGTACACATCATCATGGCCTGGCCCTGTCACTCAAAGTGCGCGCCAGTTGCAGAGAGAGCAGAGCCTCTAGGTGTAATGCTAACGCCCCTGTTGCTCCGAGAGGCTAATTTGCATACATTAAAGCTTTTTAAGGGAATGGATAGATGATGGGGGTTCCTCATCCAGCCGCTAAGATCTTCTCTCCGTGACTAGTTCGAGGGTTTTTTCATCCATGGGGCCTATGGTTGTCCTGGTAGCATCCCTAGATTTAATGCATAGCGTTGCAGCTCCTTGGTGGGGCCCATCAGTTGTGGAGGGCTTTCCTGTAGTGTGTTAGGACCTCCTGATGGAACTTCTATAAAGACTTGTTGGATTTTCTACCTTGTCCCTGATAGATGTATGGAATGAGCAGATGAGGGGTTTCCCTCCCGGACGTGCCGCTTGGCTCCAGTCTGGAGGACCTGATTTACAAGGACAAGATTCTTGTCTAGAGCCGGGTCTGTCCCAAGATAAACGGCGGGCCACCACTGTGCCCATGAGGACCACTGCATCGTAAGACACGGCATTGTGGGACATTCATGCGGAGACGGAGCAAAGCTGCAGGGAGCCAGCACTGGAGAAGTTATCCCCAGGGGCGTCCGAGGAGGCCGGGAGACGATGCTCCTAATCCAGCCAGCAGATGGGTGTTTTTTATGACTCACGCCGCATACTTGTGGTCTGTGGTGGTGAGCAAAATATATCACGCGCCGTAGAAACAGCTGACCCAGGTATTACACATTTATCAAGACACAGCCCTGTCTGAGGAACTTCAGATCTGCCCCTTATACCGGGCCCGTTTACACGAGGGGCCCAAAGTGTAAATTAGATTACTAAATCATGCATTCGGCTGACAACAGCTTAATACAATTGCAACTTTATTTATAAAATAAAGATAACACGGACTTTATAACCTAGCACCAAGATAGCATCATGTGTCCCATCCCCAGGGCATCACACTAGTATCTAGGAAGCCCGCAGCCTAAGGGCACTGCCCCCTGCTGGAGGCCAAAGATCTGTCTGGAGGGTAGCACCACATGCGTGTGACTTTTTGGCTGTGACATTGGCATACAAGAGAACGGAAGGGCAAGGCTAAAAGTAAATAAAACCCAGAATAATGGGGGGGAATAGCTCTGGGAATGTAAAACGGACATAGCTCCAGAGCGGGACCTGGGCACTAGACCGTCAAGGGTTAACTTCTCTTTCTGATCTGCACAAATCTTACTGCCTGCACCTAGTGGAGACTGTGTCAGATCAAGAGAAGTGATACAGGGGCCCCTGTCATCGAGGGCCTATCTAAAACCAGTTCTAGTTTCAGCTCAGCAAGTTGAGGAGATGGTCTTGTAGCGTGGAGCTGGCGGACTGGTGACCAGCGGGTGTCCAGGAGCCCGTTCAGGTTGATGCCTCCCTGTAGTTAATAAGATAGAGGTCAACGTGAATTGCAATGAAGTAGAAGACGATGGGACTGGTCACCTTATCACCCCCTTCTACCACTGACCCCATGTCGTACTCGCTGGGGCCTCACTGCTGCAGGGGCCGGACCTTTGTGAGGAAAATGCAGAAAACGCTTCTAAAAAAAAAAAATGAAATGTCAGGCAGGTACAAATCTACAAATTCATTTTTGCTGAAAAACGGGAGGATCCTTATAAAATAGAGCATTTGGTCATAAAAATATACAAAATGAGGAAAACTCCTATAAATAACGCAGCTCCCAGCCCATGTCCATTCCTGGTTATCACAATACCCCTGCAGATGTCGGCCGTCTAAGCCTGCGGCTTCCTCAGTCCGGATACTGCACCATTCAGTATCAGAAGAGGAGGAGTCACCCCGACGGTTAGGAATCTTTCAGCATGCTGATCCGGGCATACAGCTTTAGGGCCGGCCCCAGTTTAATGTTCATGGTGCTCATTAAATGATCCTCTTTGAGGAGTAGCAGGGCCTGGCCATCAATCTCCTGTGCACGGAACTCTTCAGAGATCTCCTGACAACCTGCACAAAGAACAGCGGGTCAAGCCGGCATGGAGGAAGAGACGGGGAACGACTTAGAGACAACTACACAACAATCGTGGACAGAGCCCTCCTCCCTTGAGATTTAGTAGGAATTCGTTTTGGACCAACAATCATTATGTCTATGGAAGCAAAGGAACCAGTGGACACCCCCTACCTGGGTCAGTCTTGGGCAAGTCTTGTATGGACCAGCATGCAAAGGACATTACGCACCTGGCAAGGTCCGGATGAACTCGTAGACGTCTTCCACATTCCACTTAGCTGGGTCACTTGGCAAAAAGTTGTGGTTCGCTGATATGAGGTCTCCCCTATGCAGGGCCGTCAGCTCCAGTCCCCGATCGTTGCGACGTTGGCGAGAGAGCGACGAGCTGGCAGACATGGGAGATAATGGCTCTTCGTAGCTGGAGTTGTCGGAGCAGCGGCTGGAGTCCTCCTGGCTGTTGCTGTGTTTGAGGTTGGAGGTGGTAGTCTGGGGCGTTATGCTGATGGGTGTGATGGGTTCAGATATCTGGAGGAAGAAACGGGATTATATGATGAAAGAAAATTATCTGCCAGGCTCATGACTTGTGGTCCTCACCCGACAGCAGCCCTAGCAAACATACATTAGCCCTCTACTATTCTTCCCCTGCAATGTTCTCCGCTGCTATGGACACCACTTGCTCTTATGGGACGGTTTTCTATTAGAATCTGGCTGCCCGGATTCCTGTCTATTCGGTCCCATAATGATTACAGAGTGCAGGCTCACAGATGGGGGTGTGGGGTCGGTTAGCGCCCCTTGGTTCCAGCACTAAACTACTGACGTGTGGTGATAACACAATATACACAGAGCCTGTGGAGTGTGCGGCAAAATATCTCCGCCATGTTGTCTGATGCAGGAGCTCATGTTTGACGACTTATGATTGAACTCTGAAGTTCTCAGGTTTATGCTGCTCCTCTCATTTGGGCCCACAGGCCCACCATCGCACCCTTGGGGCCTGTAGCCCTACTGCAGACCGTACCTGCATCATGCTCTCCGTGCCTGGACTCTGCAGGTTACCCTTGCGTGATCTCCGCCGCGAGTGCTTGGCTCCTGCAGGTTTCTGTAGCTTGCTGCGATCAGGATGAAAGAGGCCCACGCGTTTAGTGCATCCCACATTATACCTAAAGGTTTAAAGGAGGAGAGTTATGCCAGAACCGCACACGTACCGCACAAAATATACACACCTCTTCCTATATACTTTTTACACTTTAGTAAGTATACACACCTGTCCTGTATACCTCTTATACTGCAGTAAGTATACACACCTCTCCTGTATACCTCCTATACTGCAGTAAGTATACACACCTGTCCTGTATACCTCCTATACTGTAGTAAGTATACACACCTGTCCTGTATACCTCCTATACTGTAGTAAGTATACACACCTCTGCTGTATACCTCTCGCACTGTGGTAAGTATACACACCTCTCCTGTATACCTCTTATACTGCAGTAAGTATACACACCTCTCCTGTATACCTATCACACTGTAGTAAGTATACACACCTCTCCTGTATACCTCTTACACTGTAGTAAGTATACACACCTCTCCTGTATACCTCTCACACTGTAGTAAGTATACACACCTCTCCTGTATACCTCTCGCACTGTAGTAAGTATACACACCTCTCCTGTATTCCTGTTACACTGTAGTAAGTATACACACCTCTCCTGTATACCTCTCACACTGTAGTAAGTATATACACCTGTCCTGTATACCGGTTACACTGTAGTAAGTATATACACCTCTCCTGTATACCTCTCACACTGTAGTAAGTATACACACCTCTGCTGTATACCTCTCACACTGTAGTAAGTATACACACCTCTCCTGTATACCTCTCGCACTGTAGTAAGTATACACACCTCTCCTGTATACCTCTCACACTGTAGTAAGTATACACACCTCTCCTGTATACCTCTCGCACTGTAGTAAGTATACACACCTCTCCTGTATACCTCTCACACTGTAGTAAGTATACACACCTGTCCTGTATACCTCTTACACTGTAGTAAGTATACACACCTGTCCTGTATACCTATTACACTGCAGTAAGTATACACATCTCTCCTGTATACCTATTACACTGCAGTAAGTATACACATCTCTCCTGTATACCTCTTACACTGTAGTAAGTATACACACCTCTGCTGTATACCTCTTACACTGCAGTAAGTATACACATCTCTCCTGTACACCCCCATGCCCTTTATGAAGTATACACATTGCCGCCTCCCGTTCACCTTTTTGCACATGCCATAGAACAGAACCGCTTAGAGCGTTTAAATTTGTACTCAAAGTCCACTCGACCGCAGAGCTCACACTTCAGTTTGGGGGGATCACCTTCTTCTTTGGAAGCTAAGTGGAAAAGAAAAAAGGAACATCATGAGTTTGGCCGTCTTTCCTGTGGACTGGCCACTCCGCAGTCTTCAATATGATCCAGGCAGAGACTGGCTTTTCGGGGAGGCAGTCACGACTGTTAGCTCTTGGGATGAGCAGCTACAGCCCGTACAGAACGTGGCCGGTCACCTGCTACAAAGGTTTCCTCCATCTCCGAGTCTGTTGTTGTGGTTGTCGTGTTTGTTTCTTGTTGGGGTACTTTTTCTGGAAGAGGTACCTGCTGATGCTTCTCCTGTGACCCCACAAGCAGAGAAGAGCGCCCCACCTGTCACACAAGAGCAACTGCAGTAAGGAGCTGAGACCTGGGAATAGAGCTATATTCCTGCACTAGGTGCTGAGGGTTACCTCACCAGGGCTAGGGCGCCTCCTGCCATGTTTATGTCCATTACCCAGTTGGGACTAATATGAGCTGGGACACAGGGATTACAGGCCCGGCCACGTGACCATCCACATGTGGTCACTGCATGCCAGTTCTATAGTCAATACAGCAAAAAACATGGCAAACCCAAGAAAACGTGCGGTGACCTTTAGGCACCAGGGCGACTGCTGCAGGCACCATTATGATGCAGTCGTCATACATGTATAGCAGTGTATGAGCCACCAGTTGTGTATAAAACGTGTACCGCACCCTGCATATCACACTAAGAACTACAATAGAAGGGGAAGGGGGTGTCTAGGCTTTGACTGGTCACCCATCAGCCTGTGTCCTGTGCCTCCACCCTCCTATAAGAAGACCCCACACAGCATCTCATATACAGCAATGCAATGTAAATGTGGTGAGGAGTGCAGACCCACCTCGAGGACAGCTCTGCTCCTGTGCGACGACTGCAAAAGCAAGAAGATGAGCGACATGTAATCATCTGTACACAATGAACACGACATAACATACAGTGTACAGAGAGGAGCAGTGCTACCGACAGTACTACTACTCCTCCCATCTATTCATTACAGCGGTACTGTACAGTACCAATCTCAACAGAAACCCACATGGGCCATGCTACGTCACAGGACAGAAGACATCATACCGGGAACGGCTGGCCTCCCTCTTGGATCACGAAGCCCTCGATGACATGAGTGAGGATTTGCGGTTTGACCACAGCCTGCGGCGGTTTGTTCTCACCGTTCTGGTGGGTGTTGCCGGTGGCGGCGGCTGGAATAGGAGATGAACCATTCCCTGATGTCATGTCCAGTGGAGGGCAAGAGTCGGAGCCTGGCACGCCTGTGTGAGCGGAGTCTGCGGAGGGCAGAAACAGAGATGAGAAGCATGAGAAACCCTGACACATTGATACGAAATCACCCACCCACTATCACTCCAGAGTGACCGCACTATAGGTGTACAGCAACGAGGACGACGCAGGAACATCCCATAACTTGTTGGACTATGAACACGCTGAACCCAGTCCTTGGACTGAACCAAGGTACCTCTGACCTTCCCTAAGCTGACCCCACCTACCTGTAACCTGACCTAAGTTGACACCACCTACCTGTGAAATGTCCCCAACTAACCCCACCTACCTGTGGCTTGCCCTAAGCTGACCCCACCTACCTGTGGCTTGCCCTAAGCTGACCCCACCTACCTGTGGCTTGCCCTAAACTGACCCCACCTACCTGTAGCTTGCCCTACCTGTGGCTTGCCCTAAACTGACCCCACCTACCTGTAGCTTGCCCTAAGCTGACCCCACCTACCTGTGGTTTGCCCTAAGCTGACCCCACCTACCTGTGGCTTGCCCTAAACTGACCCCACCTACCTGTGGCTTGCCCTAAACTGACCCCACCTGTAGCCTGCTAAGCTTGCCCACCTATGGTTGCCACCCCACCTACCTGTAGCTTGCCCTAAGCTGACCCCACCTACCTGTGGTTTGCCCTAAGCTGACCCCACCTACCTGTGGCTTGCCCTAAGCTGACCCCACCTACCTGTGGCTTGCCCTAAGCTGACCCCACCTACCTGTAGCTTGCCCTAGGCTGACCCCACCTACCTGTGGTTTGCCCTAAGCTGACCCCACCTACATGTGAACTGCCCTAAGATGACCCTGCCTACCTGTGACTTGCCCTCAACTAACCTCACCTACCTGTGACCTGCCCTCAACTAAGCCATCTACTGTACCTGTGACCTGTCCACAGCTGACCCCACCTACCTGTGACTTGCCCTGAGCTGACCCCACCTACCTGTAACCTTCCCTAAATTGACCCCACCTGACTAGCAATCAACTTATCCCACCTACCTGTGACGTGTCCTAAACTGACCCCAAATACCTGTGACATACCCTCAGTTGACTCCCCATCTACCTGTTACCTGCACTAAGCTGACCCCACCTAACATGACTTGTCCTCAGCTCACCCAACGACCCCACCTACCTCTGACCTGCCATCAGATGTGATTTGAGGGGTGTCACCTCTGACCAGGAGGCTCCCTGCCATGTCCAGCAGACACACAGAGGTCCTTATAGGATCTGCCCACCATCCTATACACTACCTGGATACAAACCACAGTCATGATCTGTCCTGCGATCCTGACATCAGAGCCTGACAGAGGCCCCCGATTACATACGTCTATAAGATGGGAACAACCCTGGGGGCCCCACTGCACCCCAAAATCTACACCCCTCACTGGGATACAGTCCTGCTGCAATCTGTCATCCTTAAAGCTACAATATAATGGAACGCGTGCGATTCTTTTAAGGCTCGGAGAAGCATTACCAGCCAGACTGACATGAAATACCCACAAGGCCGCGATTCGCATCAACCACCCAATTGTCACCACTATTTCTGTGGAGTACAAGATGAGAAGAGCTGAGATGCTGGGACACGTCCTGGGACTGAAGAGTGCGGACAGCATGCGTCATGATGCAGACCTCCACGTCTGAGTGTGAGCGGCCTCCATAACTGGGCTGGAGGTACATGGTGCTTTTGGACTTGAACCCTGCACTCATAGGAAACTGCTTGTAAGGTTGTAGGTAACTGGGGTTGTAGGGACTGGGCGCTGCTACTGAAGGGGGACCGGTACGTTATGTGATTCGAGTTACACAAAGCATCAGGAATTAGGCAGGGAGCTTGGACATTTATAGCGGCCATCCTGCCCTCCTCACACCCTTCCAGCGGCTGGCCTGCCCTCCTCACACCCCTCTAGCGGCCGGCCTTCCATCCTCACACCCCTCCAGAGGCTGGCCTTACCTCCTCACACCCCTCCAGCGGACGACCTGCTCTCCTCACACCCCTCCAGCGGCCGGCCTGCTCTCCTCACACCCCTCCAGCGGCCGGCCTGCTCTCCTCACACCCCTCCAGCGGCCGGCCTGCTCTCCTCACACCCCGCCAGCAGCTGTCTGACCTCCCCACAACCCTCCAGCGGCCAGCCTGCCCTCCTCACACCCTTCCAGCAGCCGGTCTACCTTCCTCACACCCCTCCAGCGGCTGGCATGCCCTCATCACACCCCAGAGGGGCCAGGCTACCCTCATCACACCCTTCCAGCGGTTGCTTGCCCGTCCAGCAGCCGCCTGCACACCTCGCACCCGTCCAGCAGTCGCATGCCCTCCTCACATCCCTCTAGCAGCCGCCTGCACACCTCGCAGCCGTCCTGCAGCCGCCTGCACACCTCGCACCCATACTGCAGCCGTCTGCACACCTCGCACCCGTCCAGCAGCCGCCTGCACACCTCGCACCCGTCCAGCAGCCGCCTGCACACCTCGCACCCGTCCAGCAGCCGCCTGCACACTCGCACCCGCCCAGCAGCCGCCTGCACACCTCGCACCCGTCCAGCAGCCGCCTGCACACCTCGCACCCGTCCAGCAGCCGCCTGCACACCTCGCACCCGTCCAGCAGCCGCCTGCACACCTCGCACCCGTCCAGCAGCCGCCTGCACACCTCGCACTCCGTCCAGCAGCCGCCTGCACACCTCGCACCCGTCCAGCAGCCGCCTGCACACCTCGCACCCGTCCAGCAGCCGCCTGCACACCTCGCACCCGTCCAGCAGCCGCCTGCACACCTCGCACCCGTCCAGCAGCCGCCTGCACACCTCGCACCCGTCCAGCAGCCGCCTGCACACCTCGCACCCGTCCAGCAGCCGCCTGCACACCTCGCACCCGTCCAGCAGCCGCCTGCACACCTCGCACCCGTCCAGCAGTCGCCTGCCCTCCTCACATCCCTCTAGCAGCCGCCTGCACCCTTCACACCCAATCAGCAGCCACCTCTTCTCATCCCATCAGACTGAGCCAAAACTTAGTGCACTATGTTTAACTTAAATGCCAGGAAAAGCTCCCAGGATATCAGTTAAATCCATCGGACCTCATTCACATGACGAGGGCCAAAACAATGTCCTTTTAACTTCGGTGGGCCGGTATTATTTTTGTTAACATGGGAACATATGGCTGACAGATGCCGCTGCATGGCATCCGCTGGACATAAAACTCAGACGGGGGACACAAACACATTGTATACAGAGCCTAATAGACTTGTGTTCATTTTCTCACCATGTTCAAGATCTCTGCTTACTGCCAGTGAACGGGGACTTTCTTGTTTACCTTTAGAGGCAAAAAAACTCATCCTGACCTAATCCTACTCCTGACTGTATCCGATGTAAACAATCCTATATTTACACTGCAGCAGTGGAAATCTCTCTTCTGTCCTAACAGTTTGTTACAATGTATCAGTGCAGGTAACATGCATCAGTTTAGAGTCCTGACTGTTCAACGCTGTCATTCACTGACAGGAAGCAGACATCCTGAAAGTGGTGAGGAATTGAAAAGTTCTGCAACCTTCTGAAACACTTTGTGCACCACCATCATGTTCCCAAATCCCACAAACTCCCCCATGTAACGGCACCCAACACCAACCTGTAGGTGACTCTGTGGTCAGTGGCTTCTCCACAAATATGGACTGGTCATAGGAACATCACACGTGGGGCCCCGCTCCACAAGTGCCACCACCCCCAGACACCCACACTCCTGCCATCAGCCCCAAATCCTGACCCCAAATTCAGGCCTCTACTGGCTGGGAAGCTGGGAGTCGTATCCTCTGAGGGGAAGGTTGGGAGTTGTATCCTCCGGTCGGGAAAAGATTGTGGGCTGTATCCTCAGTGGGGAAGCCTGGGAGTTGTGTCCTCTGTAGCGGAGAAGGCTGGGAGTTGTATTCTCTGGGGAGAAGTCAAGAAGTTGTATTATCTGTGGGGGAGGCTGAGAGTTGTATCCTCTGACGGGAGGTTAGGTCCTGCTCTCTGCTATGCTCTGGAGTAGTGGGAGCGCTGTGCAGGCGCTGGTTCTTTGTTGTGACCAAGGAAGGCAGGGAGAGTTTCGTCCGCTCAGGAAAGTGATGGCCCAGGCCTAGGACTCCTGTTGTTCAGCTCCACATTGTCCATACACACGGCCCCTCGCTCCACGCTCAGACAATGAATGAGAGGCTCAGCCCTTTGTGAGTCTGCCCATCGCCCGCACTTCCCCTCCTTCTTCTCCAATCCCAGAGGCAGGCGGAGGCAGAAGGGGGAGTCAAAAAGGAAAACAAGTGGGAGGAGGGGGGTCCGAACAGGGACACAACAGCAGCTGCTAAACTAGAAAGCCAGCTGTCCGCCTGTGAGCAACAGTCCAACCCAAAAGCTGTCTGCACACACACACACCCCAAACCGGGTCACACCAATTGTACAACACAGACCAGGTCCCTGAGTGCCTGAAACTGGGTCACACTGATTGTACAAAGTACAGAGGACCGCTGAGTGCACACACCCCAAACCGGGTCACAATGATCATACAAAGTACAGAGGGTCTCTGAGTGCACACACCCCAAACCGGGTCACACTGATTGTATAAAGTACAGAGGGTCTCTGAGTGCACACACCCCAAACCGGGTCACACTGATTGTACAAAGTACAGAGGGTCTCTGAGTGCACACACCCCAAACCGGGTCACTCTGATCGTACAAAGTACAGAGGGTTTCTGAGTGCACAGACCCCAAACCGGGTCACACCAATTGTACAACACAGACCAGGTCCCTGAGTGCACAGGCCTGAAACTGGGTCACACTGATCGTACAAAGTACAGAGGGTCCCCGAGTGCACACACCCCAAACCGGGTCACACTGATTGTACAAAGTACAGAGGACCGCTGAGTGCACACACCCCAAACCGGTTCACCCTGATTGTGCACTCGGGGACCCTCTGTGCTTTGTATAATCAGTGTGAACCGGTTTAGGGTGTGCACTCAGCGGTCCTCTGTACTTTGTACAATCAGTGTGACCGGTTTGAGTGTGTGCACTCGGGACCCTCTGTGCTTTGTATACACCCCAAACCGGGTCACACTGATCACACAAAGCACAGAGGGTCCCTGAGTGCACACACCCCAAACCGGGTCACACTAATTATACAAAGCACAGAGGGTCCCTGAGTGCACACACCCCAAGCTGGGTCACACTGATTGTACAAAGCACCGAGGGTCCCTGAGTGCACACACCCCAAACCGGGTCAAACTGATCACACAAAGCACAGAGGGTCCCTGAGTGCACACACCCCAAACCGGGTCACACGGACTGTACAAAACACAACAACCCTGATTTATCATACCTTCACTCCAGAATTCTGGAGTCAGAAAGTCACAAAATGGGGCTTTTGCAAGTTTGTTTGCACTTGCTGTCGCAAAATTTAAGTGCTTGCGAAAAAATGTGCAACTTTTTGTGACTTTTTGCATTTTTACACCACTCCAGACTTAAACGTCAATGTGACAATATTTTGTTGCACGGGTGTTTTTGTGCTTTGTTCGACACTTGGTCGTTTCAGCCCTTGACACACGGATTGCGGGAGGTGCGACTAATTTATAACGAGACGCATATCTCATCATAGCTGAGGCCCATTCTCTGCCAGCACAAAAGGGAAACAAAGATTGGCTTAAAAAGCTGGTCTTTGTAAATGACCCCCATTGTACCCAAGATGGTGCCACTGAACAGATCTATACCATAAATGAGCAGAGCTGCATTGTAAAGCATGGCATTCAAGAATCAGCCTGATGAGACTGGCAGTGAGTGTCTACCACAGGCCCCGACAGACAATATAGCTGTGCTGGAGCCTTAGATCACAGTTGTGTTGTAATGGAGAAGAGCTGCAGTGTAAAGCATGTGGTCAAGGAAGCAGCCTGATGATACAGAAGGTGGATTTCAGACTCTGGCAGCCTCCAACAGACAATGCAACAGAAATGGAGCCGTGCCCTGGGGGAGCAGAGCTGCAGTGTGTGCTGGAGCCTGTGATCAGAGCTGTGCTCTTAGGCTAGGTCTACATGATGACATTTGGTCGCATTAATGTTGTGCGACAATTTTTATAATGGTAGTCTATGGTGTCGCACTGCGACATGCGACTGCAATATGACAGTCATAAAAAATCCATTCAAGATGGATTTTTCTGTGACTGTCGCATCACAGTCGCAGAATGTTGCATGTCGCAGTGCGACACCATAGACTACCATTATAAAAATTGTCGCACGACATTAATGCGACCAAATGACGCGTGACAAATGTTGCAGTGTAGTTGTACCCTATGTGTCGCGAGACACATGTCGTCGTGTAGACCTAGCCTAATGGAGCAGAGCTGCGGTGTAAGGCCTTATTCACACGTCCGTTGTGTTTATGGATCCGCAAATTGCATAAACACACCCGGCCGGCAGCCCCATAGAAATGTCTATTCTTGTCCGCAATTGCGGGCAAGAATAGGACATGCTCTACTTTTTTGCGGAGCTGCGGCCGTAAGATCAGTGGCGCACGCCGCAAAAACTGATGCGAAGAGCACAGTGTATGTTCTCTGCATCGTTCCGTGTCCCATTCACAGTCAATGGGTCCGCATGTATTCCACAGAATTGCAGAATACATGCGGACGTGTGAATAAGGCCTAAAGCATCTGGTCAGGGAAGCAGCTTGATGAGACTACAAGAGACAATGCAACAGAGATGTGCGCTAGTGGAGCAAATATGCAGTGTAAAGCATGGGGTTACAAAATCAGCAGGTAGGTGCCACCCATAGGCCAGGTGCTTAGATCTCAGGTAAGAGGAGCGTGGAACATCCTTAGGCCTCATGCACACGGCCGTATTGCAAACAGCGGGTCCGCAATATGCGGGCACCGACTGTGTGCTCCCTGCATTCACTTGAATGGGTCCACAATCCGGAGCTGCAGTGCGGAACGGAGGCACGGAACCACTGCGGAGTGCTTCCGTGGTGTTTCTCTCCGGTCCTTCGCACCGCTAAAAAATAAAACATTTTTTGCGGTGCGGACGGTTCACGGACCCATTTAAGTTGAATGGGTCTTGATCCGTCGAGGCCGCCGCACGGACGTTGCCCGTGCATTGGGGACTGCAAATTGCGGTCCCCCATGCATGGAACGGCCGTGTGCATGAGGCCTTACCCTGGGGGCCGGTAGGTGGAGAGGGATGGAAGCACATTAGTGGAGAGAAATGGCTCATATTTCTGGCTGCAGCTCTTCTCCATGCCAGCGATTTCGTACATGATAGCAGCACATGGAGGGCGACCATGTCCCCTGTGCGTGATTATTATTTCATGAGAGCGCGCTCTGCGGCCGCGTTCTAAGTGCAGGGGGGGGGGGGGGGGAATCAGTCGCCGTATAATGCGCCCTCTCCACCTGCTCCTGCTTTTAGCTGCCCTGCTCTTCTGCTGAATGACATCGCTCCCACCTCAACCATGAAGACCTGGTTGTAGAAGGGACCGTGCAAACAGCTCCACAGATCTCAGCTTCCTGCAGTGTGACATGAGGGGAGTTCAGCCCTTCCAGAATCACCGGCTTCATCCGGAGAAGCCTTGAGGGCGATGCGGTTATCGGGACAATCTATCCCTAGCAACCAAGTTGTCAGACTGCCATGTTAATGGGCTTGTACAGGATTAGGGCTCATGCACACGAACGTATTTTGTTTCCGGGTCTGTTCCGTTTTTTTTGCGGATAGGATGTGGACCCATTTATTTCAATGGGTCCGCAAAAAATGCTGACAGCACACCGTGTACTATCCGCATCCGTATGTCTGTTCCTTAGCCCCACAAAAAAAAAGAGCATGTCCTATTCTTGTCCGTTTTGCGGACAAAGATAGGCATTATTACAATGGATCCCAAAAACGGATCCATACGGAACGTCATATGTTTTTTTGGGCGGATCCGCAATTTGCGGACCGCAAAACACATACGGTTGTGTGCATGTAGCCTTAGAAGGAAGGTATGATTTTATGATTTAGAAACAGCGCCCCTCCTGTCCATGGCTATGTCTGGTATTGCAGTTGGATACTAAAATACCAGAGACACCGGCAGGAAGGGGTGATTTTGTTGTACTAATCTTGGACCATAGAATTCCGGTTTATTTAGGAGGAGGACCCCTTTATATGAGTGACAGAAGGAGCTAATGAGTCACCTACAGTTGTATGAATGTATGAGATGACTACTGGCAGCACTCACCGTGAGGCTGGTAATGGTCTGGGGCTCTGTGGACGGACACAGC
Organism: Bufotes viridis; assembly: GCA_033119425.1. Classification (NCBI taxonomy): domain Eukaryota; kingdom Metazoa; phylum Chordata; class Amphibia; order Anura; family Bufonidae; genus Bufotes; species Bufotes viridis. The sequence continues at coordinate 5,379 of JAKVIS010000790.1, read as the reverse complement.
GGCGGCATGGACTGGCGCCTTCACCAGGGACGGGCTGATAGATGAGCAATGTTTGTAGACGTTCGTTGCGGCCGAAGGAGTCTGCAAAACAAATCATGTAAGAGTAGACTGCCATGTAAGTAAAAATGTAACACAGCGCCCCCCGCAGGGAGGAGGCCGCACACTCCGTGTGCCTTCTAAGCAAGAGAATGGAGCGGTAATGATCAGTCCCAAGCGACGCCGGCTGGATACACCGCCAGGTCATCGGAAGTTCCGCAACTTTTTAACAGACTTTGTGCTTCAATTTCTTGCCATTTTCAAGACCTTGGCTTGCTGACAGGAACTGGAAACATTATTACTTACATCCAGAGGCCTAAAGATTTCATATAGGACTATTGCTTCTCACAGCTGAGGGCTTGTTACTATTTGTATGGGGAGGAGAGTCATTTGTGCTCCTGCTGCGTTTAGCTCACAGAGGACTGACTGCACTGATACCTGGTAACAAACTTCCAGCTGTGATCAGATCTACTAGTTCAGGAGGAGTTTTCCACCTCTGGATATAAAAAAAGAATATTTCCATTCACTGACAGTAGATCTTATCTTAGGGTACTTTCACACTTGCGGCAGAGTGATCCGGCAAGCAGTTCCGTCGCTGATACTGCCTGCTGGATCCGGCAATCTGCATGCGAACGGAAAGCATTTGAAGACGGATCCGTTATATATTTTTTTCACATTTTTACCGGCCTGCGCATGCACAGACCGGTAGGACAGATCCGGCATTATGGTATTTTAAATGCCGGATCCGGCAATTATACATTCCAATGGGAAAAAAGGCTGGATCCAGCATTCCGGCAAGTGTTCCGGAATTTTGGACGGAGCTAATACGGCGGTATTATCTCTGTCATGAAATGTCAAAAAGACTGAACTAAAGACATCCTGATGCATCCTGAACGGATTTCTCTCTATTTAGAATGCATGGGTATGTGACTGATCAGATTTTTTCCGGCATAGAGCGCCGACGATGGATCTCTATGCCGGAAAAGAATAACGCCAGTGTGAAAGTGCCCTAAACTGAAAATGAAAAGTCTATTAGAAAGCTACAGCACTTTTCATTTCACAATGATGATGTTTTATTTACAGGGGATCATTCCCTTCGTCTTGCCAGTGTCCTATATATAAATATTCCAGCGTGCAGTCCTTCTTGTATTTACTCACCGAGCCCAGAGCAGCCGGAATCTGCAAGATGACGGCCGAGGTGACTGGGACCAGCTTGCGGGCTACGGTCACTTCTTGTCCTGCGAGGCTGGAGCACATGGACGGGCTCTGTCTGTGCCCATTGGTCTCAGCACATGTGGATGACGGTTCCAGCGCTGCCAGGGATGTGATGGGTGGGGAGCCCAGATACTGGCCCGATGAGCTGACCTGGGTGAGGGGCAGTATCGGGCGAGGCTGAATATGCAGCGGCTTCTGTGGCTGTACGAACTGCGGGGAGCAGGCTGCAGGGAAGCAGTACACATAAAGCAAATGTCCCTCCTGAGAGCGATCTATACTGTGCGCTATCTATACTGCCCATTACCTATACTGTGCGCTATCTATATTGCCCATTACCTATACTGTGTGCTATCTATAATGGCCATTACCTATACTGTGCGCTATCTATACTGCTCATCACCTATACTGTGCGCTATCTATACTGCTCATTACCTATACTGTGCATCGTCGCTATCTATACTGCCCATTACCTATACTGTGCGCTATCTATACTGCCCATTACCTATACTGTGCGTCGCTATCTATAACGCCCATTACCTATACTGTGCGCTATCTATACTGCCCATTACCTATACTGTGCACTATCTATACTGCTCATTACCTATACTGTGCGCTATCTAAACTGCCCATCACCTATACTGTGCACTATCTATACTGCCCATTACCTATACTGTGCACTATCTATACTGCCCATTACCTATACTGTGCGCTATCTATACTGCCCATTACCTATACTGTGCACTATCTATACTGCCCATTACCTATACTGTGCGCTATCTATACTGCCCATTACCTATACTGTGCGTTATCTAAACTGCCAGACCCCACTGACTATAATGACATGGGACGGGAATCCAGCAGCTCCCTGGCATATCAGAAAGTTGCAGCATGCAATGTTTTTTGTCTGGCTGAATCCCGGCACATCCCATTATATAGTCAATGTGGTCCAACTATGCCGGATCCGGAGAACTTGTTCTCTGCCATAACAGCCTGTTGGATTTCTTTGATGCATGTGTGAGACTAGCCTAAAACTTCTGCACAGTGCTGTATACTACTGTCTGCTCTGTACTGACCTCCATCTATGCTTCTCCTTTCTATACTGACTGCTGTCTATACTGTTTCCAAGTTTACAGACTGTTATCTCATTTTCATACTCATTTCCTATACTGAACATTGGGGTCATTTACGATCAGAAATATGCCTATAACAGGTGTAATTCTGGCGCAGATTGCGGCGCTAAAAAGGTCTAAAAAAGTGGACGTGGCTTGGGCGAGGAAGGGGGTGTCTCATTCATCATTTTCTAAGTCGTAGATAATGGTCTCAATTTAAGCCATCGAGGAAGCTTTCTTACATTTGGACCGGCGCTGGATGTGCTGAAGTGTAGAGGCCGGGGCTTCTACAGAGATTCGGCAGATCCACCGCCAGCGCAGGGGCTTTATTAAGACTGGCGTCTAAAACGATGGTCTTAATAAATGACCCCCATTATCTATACTGTCTGCTTTTATCCATCCTGACTCATGCTCCTATCTATATGTCTAGTAATATCTATCCGGATCACTATCTATTCTGCCCGATCATATCTGTTCATACCGACTTGCTAACTAAAGTGCCTGCTCCTAGCCATACTGACCACTATCTATACTACCCGCTCCTATCCAGACAGCTATACTGCCTATTATCTATGAAGCCCATTATCTATACTGACCACTATACTGTCTCCTCCCATATATATTGTGGCCCATATCTGTACAGTCCACTATCAATACTGCCCATTATCTATACTTACTATTATGTATACTGCCTGCCATCTATAAAGCCCATTATCTACAGTGGCAGCTATCTATACCGTCTGGTCCCATCTATATATTCTGCTCATATCTATATTATAATTATTTATTATTAAAGCCCTGCTGATGCCATGGCGCTGTACATATGATAAGGAGTGCACAGACATAATGCAAAACAAGTGCAACAAGCATGAAGGAGCGAGGACCCTGCCCGCGAGGGCTTACAATGTACAGTATGTACTACTGCCTGCTATCTATACTGCCTACCCCATCTGTACTGACCGCTGTCTATACTGTCTGCTCCCATCTATATATTCTGCCTCTCTATACTGCCCACTATATATACTGCCTACCCTATCTATACTGACAGCAATCTATGTCTTCTCCCATCTATAGATTATGTCCCTATCTATACTGACCACTATAATAATGTCAGCTATCTATACCGCCTGCTATCTATACTGCCCTATCTATAGTGACTGCTAAGTATATTGTGTACTCCCATCTATATATTCTGCCTCTCTATACTGCCCACTATATATACTGCCTACCCTATCTATACTGACAGCAATCTATGACTTCTCCCATCTATAGATTATGTCCCTATCTATACTGACCACTATAATAATGTCAGCTATCTATACCGCCTGCTATCTATACTGCCCTATCTATAGTGACTGCTAAGTATATTGTGTACTCCCATCTATATATTCTGCCTCTCTATACTGCCCACTATATATACTGCCTACCCTATCTATACTGACAGCAATCTATGACTTCTCCCATCTACAGATTATGTCCCTATCTATAGTGACCCCTATAATAATGCCGTCTATCTATACTGCCTACCCTATCTATACAGACTACTATCAATACTGCCTACCCTATCTATACAGACTACTATCAATACTGCCCGCTATCTATACTGCCTACCCCATCTATACAGACTACTATCAATACTGCCTACCCTATCTATACAGACCACTACCAATACTGCCCGCTATCTATACTGCCTACCCCATCTATACAGACTACTATCAATACTGCCTACCCCATCTATACAGACCACTACCAATACTGCCTTTTATCTATACTGCCTACCCCATCTATACAGACCACTACCAATACTGCCCGCTATCTATACTGCCTACCCCATCTATACAGACTACTATCAATACTGCCTACCCTATCTATACAGACCACTACCAATACTGCCTTTTATCTATACTGCCTACCCCATCTATACAGACTACTATCAATACTGCCCGCTATCTATAATGCCTACCCTATCTATACAGACCACTACCAATACTGCCTGCTATTTATACTGCCTACCCCATCTATACAGACTACTATCAATACTGCCCGCTATCTATAATGCCTACCCTATCTATACAGACCACTACCAATACTGCCTGCTATCTATAATGCCTACCCTATCTATACAGACCACTACCAATACTGCCTGCTATCTATACTGCCTACCCCATCTATACAGACTACTATCAATACTGCCTACCCTATCTATACAGACCACTACCAATACTGCCTGCTATCTATACTGCCTACCCCATCTATACAGACCATAAACTATACTTACCATTATCTATACTTAATGCTCCTAATACCAGACCTGCTCGCTATCTATACAGCCTGCTGCTATTCTCCCCTGATCGCTGCGCAGGCAGTGGATGAGGATTGGATTACCACCAGTCTGACTATTTTAACACAATGACATCACTCTTATCACAGATCTGCCAGGCTACCATGGCACCCAGCAGCTGGGCAAGGACGCTGGGAGGGCAGCAGATTTGCATTGCATTAAGAGCCTTTTGTGGTTTTTTTTCTTAGTTTTATACGGAATCAAAGAGCCGTGTCTGCGCCTGAGGCGGTCTCCACAAGAACAGAGACGAGAGAGTGCAACAGAGAGGAGAGTCCGGGGCGAGGAGAACGCCAAGATCGTGTCTTCTCATCCCCTGTGTGTGTGTATCTATATATATATATATATATATATATTCTCTTTTTTACCTACCTATATATATATATATATATATATGTTGCTTAAACTTTTGTGAGCCCTTTAGGATCTCTGCATAAACTTTACCTAAAACTAGATCAGATTTTCACACCAGTTCTAAAAGTAGATCAAAATAACCACATTAATTAAGGCTACATGCACACGACAGTTGTTTTTTGCTGTCCGCAAATCGCGGATCCGTCTCCCTTTTTTTTTCACATCCACATCCGTTCCTTGTGTCCGCAAATTTTGTAGGTTGTGCTTCCGTGTGTCTTCCGTTTTTTTTTTGCGGATCCGCAAAAAAAAATGGAAGGCTGAACCAGT
>JAKVIS010000789.1:0-50915 GCA_033119425.1 Bufotes viridis | reverse complement strand
CCTCATCCCAAAGGGGCTGCCTGGGTGAAGGGAGATATGTCCAAGTTCAGCTCTGAACCCGGCCAGCCCCTTTAACTTCAAGATCCAATGCATCTTGTGATGTCCACAAAGGCTTGGCTTTTGCAGCCCTATCAAGGATATCATCTTTGTGCAGTGCACACCTGACAATCTTCACTGATACTGGTTCCTGTAAACTTGCCTTCAACTCTGCAGTGATTTGAGGGGTCAAATATTTGTATTTTTTGGCTACAGTTTAACGAATTGCTCATCTGTCCATTGTGTCAAGCTTTGACTTTCCACCACAGCTACTTTTGTCTGCAGATGTTTTGATGTCCTTTGCATACTGAGATATGATCAAGGAAACAGTCGGCATCGATATACCCATCAGCTTAGCAACTCTGGTCACAGACTCCTCTACCAGGAGTGCGCCAACAATCATTTCCCTTCGAAAATCTGCCAGGTCTGAGATTTTTGTGTTGTTCTAAAAATCTGTGTGTTTTAGGTGCGTGATGCCCTTAAAATAAACAGATTTTTTGAACTGCACAAAAAAATAAAGTTTATCAACAATTATATCAGTTATGTGACCAAGAAACAAAGGGGTTCTTACCAGTGATGGTAGGTGTGTCAGGAAAAGTTCAACTTGACTATGTAAAATAGGGATGTTTGAGTTATTTTGTCCAACCTCCAGACAACTGGATGACACATGACAAAGTTATCACGAGAGCTGTCAATGTTTTCAGTCTGATTGTCAAATCTTCATAACTTTGTAACTCAGTAGCAGGAGTTGCATATATGTAATTATATAACGATGTGGATAGGTGATTCTGAGGGTCTGAGTTGGTGGTCACTTATAGTAGGTTTTGATTATTATGTTATAGCCGAGTTGGTAATACTTTTTATTCTCCCAGGGAATTCAGACTGAATGTCCTAATTATTTTGTTTTGATATGAGCAATTTTTATGCACTACTTTTATGTTGTCACAAACCCTGAACACGCTTCTGTTCTTTATTAGTTTTATGTGCTTTTAAGCTGTGACGATTAAATTCTTTAAGGCAAAATAATAAAGATATTGGGGGTCATTTACGAACAGATATACACCACTTTTGTGGCGTCAGAATCTGCGACTTTTTCCCCGCTCACACCAGGGGAAGGGGACGAACTGACAGGCCCAGCTCGTTCATCATTTTCTACGCCTGGTTTAGGCATAGAAAATGGGCTAAATGTAATACAGCAAGAAAGCTGTCTTACACTTAGCATCGGCAGTGGATACGCTGAAGTTATGTAGAGGCGAGCGCCTCTACATAACTTGGGCACTCCACTGCCAGTGCAGGGGCATCTACAACGCCGGTCTTAATAAATGTGCCCCATTGATTCCATATTTGTACTTACCTGTGTATTTTATTTTATTTTTTTTACATTTCTCTGCATTATGCTAAATATATATATTTTTTTAATTGACAGAAAACAACATCTCACTGCCTTAATTCTCTAGGAGGTTATTGTTTTTTATTATGGAAGAACGAAAACTCAACAGCCATTAATGAGATTATATCACTATCCTGGTGGTAATAGTGGTGTCACTGACGATGTACACAAATGTAAATCAACTAAAGGCTGTATAACACTACCCGATTTTTCGGCAGATTATTGCTAACGAGTGTTCACTTATCCCTTATATATCAAAAGAAATATAGGGCATAACTCTGCTGACTACTGAGATTTTTAAACAGTCTTACAGTTTATGTTTATTTAGATGTTTTAATTATGATTTAGAAATAAAGGTTAAGTTTTAGACATTATAGACATGTAAAGGGACGTTCCATAGTCAGAGATGACTAAGGCCTCATGCACACGACCGTTGTTTGATTCCGTGTCCGTTGCTCCGTTTTTCGTGATTTTCTGTGGACCCATTGGTTTTCAATGGGTCCGTGGAAACCTCGGCAAATGCAACGTTTGTCCTCCGCGTCCGTGGTCCGTGATTCCAGTCCGTCAAAAAAATATAACCTGTCCTATTCTTGTCCGTGAAAAACGGTTCACGGACCCATTCAAGTCAATGGGTCCGTGAAAAATGCGGATGGCCATCCGTGTGTCATCCGTGTTCCGTGTCCGTTTTTTTTGCGGATCCCTTGGCAGGCACTTGGGAAACATTGTCAGCCTGTCTTTTGGTAAAATCTTTTGGGTCATGTCCGCTAAAAAAACGGAAGACACACGGAAACACAACGGAAGGCAAAAACGGACACGGATCACTGAACAACGGAACCCCTTTTTGCGGACAGCATAAAAAAACGGTCGTGTGCATGAGGCCTAAGTGTAATGAATTACTATTTTTCTAAACATCATACACAAGCTGATATGCTTTATTTTGTTGTTTCTTTATATTTATTTTACATTTCATCTCTCTTCCTAGGGCTGCTTTATGGCACTCTAGTGAGGTATGACCCTCATGGTGTGAGGGACAGATATTTTCCTGTTTACTCCCTTCCCTGCCCAAATTGTTTTGGTTGCCCCCTTTTTATAGCATAATTTTCAAGGTCAGAATGCCTGCCTATATGACATGCACAAGTGTTAATTGTCAGAAGAAAAAGTGACTCGTTTAATCAAACCTATAGAAATTTGCCTCAATGACAATAAACAGGTATTCTGAATGACACTAGCCTTAGAAGGTATATCACTGAAGGTGCCATAAAATTTAGCTTTGATTGACCCAAACATGGGGCTGTGTAAATCCAGTATTACTTAAAGTTAGGGAACTGTGCTGCAGAGCATGGTATTGTGAGGGAACAGATAAGCAACAGAATCAAGGCCATAGAGTGAATAGATTTTTTTTCAAATTTCACAGGGGTACAGGGGAATCCCCCGGTGGGCCCCTGAGCAAGGTGGGCCCCTAGTCTCCCACCTCCTGCACAAGTGGCACATAACACATTAGATTTACTGTACTACATACATACATTCAATGTACAGCACCTCAACCAGCCTATATTCATATTAAAAACTTGTTAGATAATTTTTATTATATTTGAATGTATCCATACGGTGGGCCCCCAAAATAAATTTTACTAGTGGGCCCTAGGTACTCCAGTCCGACACTGGTTACATAAACTAATGAACAAAGCCTTTAACATAAGCCCCAGTAGGCCCTTCATGCATTAATTGTTGTAGCTCTGATCACCCCCTGACATTAGAATCGCTGGCTTTTCAGAAGAAAAAGAAAATCACACTGGAAACATCACGATGCTGATTTATGAAGTACATCACAAAAAAGTGGACGGGTTTCCTATAGCAACCAATGCGATTATGACAACTCTGATGGAAGAATCAGCACTCCAAGGTTTCAGGCAAAAATAGTGATTTATTAATCCAATGCACAAGAAACGTTTCAGTTCCTCCATGGAACTATTGGCAAACCTGAAAATGATTCTATGGGGGGGCCAAAAAATGCTTGTGCTTTAAGTGAACAGATTCACTGGTTTTGGTTGTAACTTTGGAGTGCTGCTTCTTCCATTGGAGAATTATTATAGAAACAGTGTTTTTTACTAGTGTTGAGCACCATTATTCGAATAGCGAATTTTAATCGCGAATATTGCAACTTCGCGAATTCGCGAATATTTAGAATATATTGCTATATATTCGTAATTTCGAATATTCGTCTATTCTTTTTTCATCTTGATTAACACGCATATTACATTGCCGATTTTTCGCATAAGCTAAAATAAATTAAATAATGAAGAATATTCTAATTCAGTCAGGATAAACTCAGGAAACTTCTAGCAGCTTGAAAAATGTAGCCAAAGTGACCCACGCCTGTATTTCGCATTACGAATTCGCATTATGCGATTTTTACATTACTGATTTTTTGCAATCAAGAGAATAATCTCGAATACGAATATTCACGAATATATGACGAATATTCTACCGAATATTCGCGAAATATCGCAAATTCGAATATCGCCCCTGCTGCTCATCACTATTTTTTACACCTGTTTTTTTTTCTTTGAAGATTCAACTTTGACTATGGCGTAGTTTAAGGGTCCTCACGCACATGAAATTTGCCTTAAAATTTTTTTTTCTTTTTTTTTTTTGCCGGCATAAAAAAATGCCAGAATATGCTCATGCATCTTTTAAGACATGCTGTTATTTTTGTGCCGTTTTATTAGTGACAATTTTGTTTTAAATAGCTGTGTGAACTGCAGTTTTATCTAGATTTTTTCCTCTATAGCGAAGGAGTTTAACTGCTTCAGGACCGCCGTACGCAGGATTGCGTCCTGCGGGCGGTCCTGCTCTTCTGTTCGGACGCGTCGGGTCGTCATCTCGCGAGACGCGAGAGTTCCTGTGAACGTGCGCGCGTGCGCGCGCGCGTTCACAGCGTCGCGCGTCTCGAGAGTTGGACTACAGCCTGCCAGCGATGATCAATCGCTGGCAGGCTGTAAATGCGATATAAATCGCATCAAACAGCTATATCAGACGCTGTTTTATGAACAGCGTCTGATATAGCTGCTACCTGGTCCTCTGGTGGTCCCATTTTCTGGGATCGACCACCAGAGGACCAGGTAACTACAGTAAAAGTTGCACCAAACACTACACTAACCCCCCTCACCTATTAACCCCTTGATCACCCCATCTAGACCCCCTGATCACCCCCTGTCATTGATCACACCCCTTGTAAGGCTCCATTCAGACGTCCATATGTGTTTTGCGGATCCGATCCGCGGATCCTCAAAACACGGACACCGGCAATGTGCTTTCCGCATTTTGCAGATCCGCACATTGCCAGAACTATATAGAAAATGCTTTTTCTTGTCCGCAATTGCGGACAAGAATAGGACATGTTCTATATTTTTGTGGAACGGAAGTGCAGACCCGGAGCGCGGATCCGTAATTCCGGATCCGAGCGGGACAAAGTCTGTCCCCATAGAAATGAATGGGTCCGCAATTCCGTTCCGCAAACAGAATTGCGGACGTGTGAATGGGGCATAAGGGTCCCTTATCACCGCCAGTTAGTTAGCTACTTGTTAGGTAGCTAGCGCCCAGCCCACCGCACCGCAGTCACTGATTTTGGCAGAGATTTTTTCATCCACATTGCGAATGAAAAAATCTGTGCCGTTCATTTTTTTTTTTTTTCAGCGCAGAGGCCGAACGGAAAAAAAAAATCTCATTACCCGTATGCTCAATATACGGAGAATCGCAGAAACTCCTAATGCTGGCCATACGTGTAATGATTGCGGAGACCCTCAAATACCAGGGCAGTACAAAAACCCCACATGTGACCCCATTTTAGAAAGAAGACACCCCAAGGTATTCTGTGAGGGGTATGGCGAGTTCATGGAAAATTTTATTTTTTGTCACAAGTTAGTGGAATATGAGACTGTAAAAAAAACAAAAAAAAACAAAACAATTTCCTCTAACTTGTGCCAAATTTTTTTTTTTCTGTGAACTCGCCATGCCCCTCACAGAATACCTTGGGGTGTCTTCTTTCCACAATGGGGTCACATGTGGGGTATTTATACTGCCCTGGCATTTTAGGGGTGCTAAAGCGTGAGAATCCAAATGCGTAAAAATGGCCTGTGAAATCCTAAAGGTACTCATTGGTTTTAGGGCCCCTTTGCGCATCTTGGCTGCAAAAGTGCCACACATGCGGTATCGCCGTACTCAGGAGAAGTAGGGCAATGTGTTTTGGGGTGTATTTTTACATATACCCATACTGTGTGTGAGAAATATCGCTGTAAACGACAACTTTTACATTTTTTATTCAAAGTTGTCAATATACAGAGATATTTCTCTCACCCAGCATGGGTATATGTAAAAATACACCCCAAAACACATTGCCCTACTTCTCCTGAGTATGGCGATACCACATGAGTGACACTTTTGCAGCCTGAGTGCGCAAAGGAGCCCAAATTCCAACGAGTACCTTTAGCTTTTACATGGCTGCTCAATTTAGCCCCACCCAAAATGCCAGAACAGTACAAACACCCCACAAATGACCCCATTTTGGAAGAAGACACCCCAAGGTATTCGCTGAGGGGCATAGTGAGTCCATGAAAAATTTAACTTTTTGTCAAAAGTTAGCAGAAAGGGAGACTTTATGAGAAAAAACAATAAAAAATCAATTTCCGCTAACTTGTGCCAAAAAAAAATCTTCTATGAACTCGCCATGCCCCTCACGGAATACCTTGGGGTGTCTTCTTTCCAAAATGGGGTCATATGTGGGGTATTTATACTGCCCTGGCATTTTAGGGGCCCTAAAGCGTGAGAAGAAAAATGCGTAAAATGCCCTCCTAAAAGGTACTCATTGGTTTTAGGACCCTTTGCATCTTGGCTGCAAAAGTGTCACACATGTGGTATCGCCGTACTCAGGAGAAGTAGGGCAATGTGTTTTGGGGTGTATTTTTACATATACCCATGCTGGGTGAGAGAAATATCTCTGTAAATTGACAACTTTGAATAAAAAAATGTAAAAAGTTGTCGTTTACAGCGATATTTCACACGCAGCATGGGTATATGTAAAAATACACCTCAAAACACATCGCCCTACTTCTCCTGAGTACGGCGATACCACATGTGTGACACTTTTGCAGCCAAGATGCATAAAAGGCCCAAATTCCAACGAGTACCTTTTAGGAGGGTATTTTACGCATTTTTCTTCTAGCTTTAAGGCCCTAAATGCCAGGGCAGTATAAATACCTCACATGTGACCCCATTTTGGAAAGAAGACACCCCAAGGTATTCGCTGAGGGGCATAATGAGTTCATGAAAAATTAAACTTTTGTCAAAAGTTAGCGGAAAGGGAGACTTTGTGAGAAAAACAATAAAAATCAATTTCCACTAACTTGTGCCAAAAAAAATATTCTATGAACTCGCCATGCCCCTCATGGAATACCTTGGGGTGTCTTCTTTCCAAAATGGGGTCACATGTGGGGTATTTATACTGCCCTGGCATTTTAGGGGCCCTAAAGCGTGAGAAGAAAAATGCGTAAAAATACCCTCCTAAAAGGTACTCGTTGGAATTTGGGCCCCTTTGCGATCTTGGCTGCAAAAAGTGGCACACATGTGGTATCGCCGTACTCAGGAGAAGTAGGGCAATGTGTTTTGGGGTGTATTTTTACATATACCCATGCTGGGTGAGAGAAATATCTCTGTATATTGACAACTTTGAATAAAAATGTAAAAGTTGTCGTTTACAGCGATATTTCTCACACGCAGCATGGGTATATGTAAAAATACACCCCAAAACACATTGCCCTACTCTCCTGAGTATGGCGATACCACATGAGTGACACTTTTGCAGCCAAGATGCGCAAGGGCCCTAAACCAATGAGTACCTTTAGGATTTCATGAGCCATTTTTATGCATTTGGATTCTCACACTTTAGGGGCCCCTAAAATGCCAGGTGAGTATAAATACCCCACATGTGACCCCATTTTGGAAAGAAGACACCCCAAGGTATTCCGTGAGGGGCATGGTGAGTCCACAGAATTTTTATTTTTGGCACAAGTCAGCGGAAATTGTTTTTTTTTTTTGTTTTTACAAAGTCTCATATTCCACTAACTTGTGACAAAAATAAAATTTTACATGAACTCACCATACCCCTCACAGAATACCTTGGGGTGTCTTCTTTCCAAAATGGGGTCACATGTGGGGTATTTATACTGTCCTGGCATTTTAGGGGCCCCTAAAGGGTGAGAAGAAGTCTGGAATCCAAATGCGTAAAAATGCCCTGTGAAATCCTAAAGGTACTCATTGGTTTTAGGGCCCCTTTGCGCACCCAGGCTGCAAAAAAGTGGCACACATGTGGCATCGCCGTACTCAGGAGAAGTAGGGTAATGTGTTTTGGGGTGTATTTTTATATATACCCATACTTTGTGTGAAAAATATCTCTGTAAACGACAACTTTTAAAAATTTTAATACAAAGTTGACAATTTACAGAGATATTTCTCTCACCCAACATGGGTATATGTAAAAATACACCCCAAAACACATTGCCCTACTTCTCCTGAGTACGGCGATACCACATAAGTGCCGCTTTTTTGCAGCCTGGGTGCGCAAAGGGGCCCAAATTCCAACGAGTACCTTTAGGCTGGGTTCACACGAGCGGGTCCGGATTAGGTCCGGATGCGTTGCGGATGCGTTCAGTGAAAACTGTGCGATTTTCACAGGCAAAGCCATTCAGTTTTGCCTGCGATTGCGTTCAGTTGTTCAGTTTTTTCTGTGCGGGTGCAATGCGTTTTGATGCGTTTTTCACGCGCGTGATAAAAAACTGAAGGTTTACAAACAACATCTCCTAGCAACCATCAGTGAAAAACTCAATGCACCCGCACTTGCTTGCGGATGCAATGCGTTTTTAACGCAGCCCCATTCACTTCTATGGGGCTGCGGATGCGTTTATAACGCATAAGATAGAGCATGCTGCGATTTACACGCGTTGCAGAAGTGATGCGTGAAAAAAAACGCTCATGTACACAGCCCCATAGAAATGAATGGGTCAGGATTCAGTGCGGGTGCAATGCGTTCACATCACGCATTGCACCCGCGCGGAAATCACGCTCGTGTGAATGCAGCCTTAGGTTTTACATGGCGGCTCACAATTTAGCCCCGCCCAAAATGCCAGAACAGTAAACACACCCCACAAATGACTCCATTTCGGAAAGTAGACACCCCAAGGTATTCAGGGGCATAGTGAGTCCGTCTGAGATTTTTTTTTTTTTTTTTTGCCAGAAGTTATCAGAAATTGAAACTTTTTTTTTTTTTTTCTCAGAAAGTGTCATTTTCCGCTAACTTGTGAAAAAAAATGAAATGATACATGAACTCACCAAGCCCCTCCGCGAATACTTTGGGGTGTCTTCTTTCTAAAATGGTGTCATTTGGGGGGTATTCATACTATCCTGACATTCTAGCACCTGAAGAAACATGACAGGTGCTCAGAAAGTCAGAGCTGCTTCAAAATGAGGAAATTCAGTTTTTGCACCATAGTTTGTAAACGCTATAACTTTTACCCAAACCAATAAATATACACTTATTGGATTTTTTTATCAAAGACATGTAGAACAATAAATTTAGAGAAAAATTTATATAGAAATGTAGTTTTTTTGAAAAATTTTACAACAGAAAGTGAAAATGTCATTTTTTGGCAAAAATTTCGGTAATTTTTGATTAATAGCAAAAAAAGTAAAAATGTCAGCAGCAATGAAATACCACCAAATGAAAGCTCTATTAGTGAGAAGAAAAGGAGGTAAAATTCATTTGGGTGGTAAGTTGTATGACGGAGCAATAAACGGTGAAATTAGTGTAGTGCGAAATTGTAAAAAGTGGCCTGGTCATTAAGGGGTTTAAGCTAGGGGGGCTGAAGTGGTTAAAGACACCAGAGCTACAGCATGCTGTGTTATTAAAAAGAAGGTAGACAGACAAAAAAGGCACCGAATGATTTCATATTTTCCATAGACCTTTAGCTAATTTCAGGAACTACAGGTACGGAGAAGGAGAAAGGGGACGTCGAAGCGCAGTGCTACCTTTAGATGAGTAAGGATACAGTTCGGGTTCACGATATGTTTTTCCTTTCAAACTTTTTATTATTATTATTATTCCAAAATGTACAGCAACATTGTACATAGCAGCTCAATGTTGTACAATAATGGAAATCCAACAGGATAATATAAAGAAAACATAAGAAAATGAAACAGTCAAAAAGAACTAGCCAAGTAGCCAGTTCAAGAATAAAAAAGAAAAAGGTGGTGGGGTGCACCACCAATGAGGTCAGGTGAGGCAATCGCCTCAGACAGCACCAGGTAGAGGCAAGAGGGGGGCAGCGGAAGGGCCATGGACAATGAGCGTTTTCATTGTGGCGATCTTTCCGTTTTCCCCTCAGGCAGCAGATAGGCTAGGTGCACCCCTAAGGTCTATACATCTCTGGAGGTATTGGAAATACACAGAACTCCACAATCATGAAAATATTACATCCTGATAATGCCTGGAAGAAGTCCACTTATGCCATCTCACTGTAAAGTTTTTAAGTTGTGTCTTTTGGTGTTGCATAGCAGTTACCAGACGTTCCATAATACAGATTTTATTCACATAGTTTATCAAAGCATGACATGTTGAGATGGCCATACTTTTGCAGATTTTCGCAATTAAAACTTTTACGGAGGCAACACTCTTAGTGGTTAAAACTTTTACTGAGGCAACACGCTTAGTGGTTGGAAACATCTTACAAGAGGCAACTGGCTTAGTGGTTACAGTCTTGCTTGTGGCAACAAGCTTATAGCTAAGTTCTCTATTTGAGGACGCATAGGCAATAGCATGATTCTCTCTGCAGGCATTACACACAGCTTCCCTGGGCGTCAAAACTCTGGCTATAGTCTCTACTGGCTCAGCAACAATGAAGATGGCTGTTTTACAGGCCGCGGCATTTCTTCCTTGTGGTGCACCACTGCACAAACTGCACAGGTTGTGGTATCTCCTTCTCCTCACGATACACAGAGCTGCATTTAGTGTCAGGTTGGCTGGTCTCTACTTTCCTGACCTAACAGCACCACAGGACTCCAGTTGCTTCAGGGTGGGAGAAGGAAGTGCAGGTTGCTTACGTCTGCTCCAGACTACCTCTCTCCTGTGCAGAGCCCAGCTGCACTCACAGCCCTATCTAGGCCTCCTTTTCACTCGTGCTATCTACCTCCACTTGCTAGCTGTCTAACACGAACTACATTGGCTCTTTTTTCCAGTTGCAGAGGTCTTCAAGTACACGTGTCCTATGCTGTCCCCGTGCTACCAACTGCACACTAACCAGCAGGGCCGCTGCAAGGATTTTTGCCGCCCTAGGCAAAAGAAAAGTTTGCCGCCCCCCCCCCCCTTATCATTCTCCCCCCCCCCCCCGTCAATCTTCACCCCTCCTCCTTTGTCATCCCCCCCCCCCTTGTCATTCTTCCTCCCCTCTTGTCATTCTTCTCCCCCCCTCTTGTCATGCTTCCTCCCCTCTTGTCATTCTTCTCCCCCCTCTTGTCATGCTTCCTCCCCTCTTGTCATTCTTCTCCCCCCCTCTTGTCATTCTTCTCCCCCCCTCTTGTCATTCTTCTCCCCCTCTTGTCATTCTTCTCCCCCCTCTTGTCATTCTTCCCCCCTCTCCTCCCCTCGCCTGTAATGTAGCGTGGCCGAGCGCTTATGGTCCACGGGTACAGGAGCTTTAGATTCCTGTACTCCTGACGGACTGACAGGAAGTGCACACTGTGTGCGCACTTCATGTCAGTCCGGCCGGGTACAGGAGACACATGCTCCTGTACCCGCGGCCATAAAGAGCTCGGCCAGCATAATGGACTGACAGGAGGGAGCTGAGCGCTTCCCTCCTGTCAGCTCCTTTCCTCTTGCTGTGCCCGGGCGGTGCGCCCTCATGGACGCACCAGCCCGGGCAGTGCTGCAGCCGCCTGAGGCTCTATACAGAGCGCTCGGGCGGCTGCAGCATGAGGCAGGGCCGGCGCTCCTAGCAGCGCCCCTTGCCAAGGGGCGTTCTACGCGGCGGCCTAGTCCGCTTATAGGACGCGCCGGCCCTGCTAACCAGCAGGTACTGTTTGGCACTTCCATACATCGACTCTAAAAATCTGTTATAAATCCTTTTTACAGGGGACAGATCCTGGTACCCTACAGATTTTTTCAGAGCTTTAGGCCCCTTTCACATGGGCGAGTTTTCTGCGCAGGTGCAATGCGTGAGGTGAACGCATTGCACCAGCACTGAATCCTGACCCATTCATTTCTATGGGGCTGTGCACATGAGCGGTGATTTTCCCGCATCACTTCTGCGTTGCGTCAAAATTGCAGCATGCTCTATTTTGTGCGTTTTTCACGCAACGCAGGCCCCATAGAGGTGAATGGGGCTGCGGGAAAATCGCAAGTATCCGCAAGCAAGTGCGGATGCGGTGCGATTTCCTGCATGGTTGCTAGGAGACGATCAGGATGGGGACCCGATCTTTATTATTTTCCCTTATAACATGGTTATAAGGGAAAATAATAGCATTCTAATTACAGAATGTTATGTAAAAAGGGGAAGAGAGGGTTAAAAAAAAAAAAAAAAAACATGAACTCACCTCTTCCTCTTGATCACGTAGGTGCGGGGATCATTCTTCTTTCTTCATTCTGCTGGGTAAAGGACCTTTGGAGACGTCACTGGGTCACATGGGTCACATGGTCCAATCAAAAGCTTCCATGATTGGACCATGTGACCCAGTGACCTCACCAAAGGTCCTTCAACCAACAGATATGAAGATAGAAGATGTTCCTTGCACCTACACGATCAATGGGAGAAGATGAGTTCATTTATTTTTTATTTTTAACCCTCTATTGCCCTGTTAACATAGCATTCTGTATTTAGAATGCTATTATTTTCCCATATAACCATGTTATAAGGGAAAATAATAAAAACTACAGAATACTCAACCCAAAACTGGACATCAGTGATGAAGTCCGGCTTCGGGTCTGGGTACCAAACATGCCGATTTTTCACACGCGCGTGCAAAACGCATTACAAAAGTTTGCACACGCCGCGGAAAAATCGCACATTTTCCCGCAATGCACCAGTCTCTTATCCGGGCGTCAAACATGACGCCCGTGTGAACCCAGCCTTAAGGGGCATATTTATTAATACTCTCATATTAGAAGCCACACTTCCTTAGGCCTCTTTCACACGAGCGTGTCCGGATGCGTTGCGGATGCATTCAGTGAAAACTGTGTGATTTTGCAGGCAAAGCCATTCAGTTTTGCGCGCGATTGTGTTCAATTGTTAAGTTTTTTCCGCACGGGTGTAATGCGTTTTGATGTGTTTTTCACGCCCATGATAAAAAACTGTTGGTTTACAAACATCATCTCCTAGCAACCATCAGTTAAAAACGCATCACACCCGCACTTGCTTGCGGATGCAATGCGTTTTTCACGCAGCCCCATTCACTTCTATGGGGCCAGAGCTGCGTGAAAAACGCAGAATATAGAACATGCTGCGATTTTCACACAACGCAGAAGTGATGCGTGAAAAACAATGCTCATGTACACAGACCCATTGAAATGAATGGGTCAGGATTCAGTGCAGGTGCTATGCATTCACTTCACACATCGCACCCGCGCGGAAAACTCGCTCGTGTGAAAGGGGCCTAAGGCATTAACATGTCTAAAAGTGTCAAACATGCAATAAATGTGGTGCAAACAGGTATGACAAATTGTGCCCGAATTGATATATTTTTCAATATAAAATTTTCCTCATGGTATGCAAAAAGAGGAAAGTAAAATAGTGAAACAAATACGATACAATATGTAAAAAAAAAAAGTCCCTAGCAACTCATTCAGTAGTCTTCATCCATACCAGATGACCTCAAATAGAGAAGAATTAACACCATTTCTGGGACTTTAAAATATAAAAATATAATAAACTCACTTAAAGGCTGCATTCACACGACCGTATGTATTTGCGGATCCGCAAAAAACGGATCTGCATGTCCGCAAAATACTGAAGAGTGTCTTCCGTATGTCATCCGCAAAAAACGGATGAGGGGAAAAAAAAAGGGAGAGAGAATAAAATATTATAATAAAAATACGGAAACGGATCCGCAAAATACGGATAACATACGGAAACCTTTCCGTATGTTATCCGTTTTTTGCGGACCCATTGACTTCTATGGGGCAGCGGACCGATTTTTGCGGACAATTATAGGACATGCTTCAAATTTTTTAGCGGATGAAATATGCGGACACACGGATGCGGACAACTTACGGAAAGGCCATAGAGATGAATGGGACCGTATCTATTCCGCAAAAACCGGAAACGGATGCGGAATGAAAAATACGGTCGTGTGAATGTAGCCTTAGGCATAATTCACACGTCTGCAAAATGGATCCGCATCCCTTCCGCAATTTTGCGGAAGGGTTGCAGACCCATTCATTTCATAGGGGCAGGAATGGATGTGGACAGCACACTATGTGATGTCCGCATCCGTGTTTCCGCATCCGTGTTTCCGCATCCGTGTTTCCGTTTCCGCAAAAAAATAGAACATGTCCTATTCTTGTCCGCAATTGCGGACAAGAAAAGGCATTCTTTCTATAGTGCCAGCAATGTGCGGTCCGCAAAATGCGGAATGCACATTGCAGCCTTCCTTGTTTTGCGGATCCGTGTTTCCGTGTTTTGCGGATCCGTGCTCCGTGTTTCCGCAAAACACACTACGGACGTGTGAATAAGGCCTTAGAGTCCATTCACACGTCCGTGTGTGTTTTGCGGATCTACGGATCCGCAAAACACGGACATCGGCGATGTGCGTTCCGCAATTTGCGGACCGCACATCGCCGCACTCTCATAGAAAATGCTCTTTCTTGTCCGCAATTGCGGACAAGAATAGGACATGTTCTATTTTTTTCGGGAACGCAATTGCGGACCCGGAAGTGCGGATCCGCAATTGCGGACCCGGCCGGGACATCGTCTGTCCCCATTGAAACAAATGGGTCCGCAATTCCGTTCCGCAAAATGCGGAATGGAATTGCGGACGTGTGAATGGACCCTTAGCCTCATTCACACGTCAGTGTTTTGGTCAGTGATTTCCATCAGTGATTGTGAGCTCTTGCTGAAGCTTTATCGCGCCTTCATTCAATTAACTAACAGAAGTTCTGGAAGACAGACCTCAGTAATTAAATGCTGATAACTATATCATAAGGAAAAGTCCTTAAAAAAAAAATTAAGGGGTATTTACAGAAGAAAAAAAATACTCAAGTGATTTTTATGCATCTATAAACTTGTGAGTATTTTGATAAGGCTTTGTGTACAAGGCAAACCCTGTGACACTGTATTAGGCTACATGCACACGACCGTTGGTGTTTTGCGGTTCGCAAACCGCGGATCCGCAAAACACGGAAGCTGCTCCGCGTTCTGTTCCGCAATTTGCGCTGTATTCAGACTCCATAAACCTCTGAGGCTTTACAGTGTCATATTACAGTTGTGTGTGGATTTACTTGCTTTGTCTTTTGTGTTATTACATAAAAAGTATAGTTTAACGTATACAATGCATCCGACATCGTAAATGCTCACATATTACCCAATAAATGCTAGCGGTAAGACAAAGCAGATTTTATAAGTATTAGAATTTGATCATTTGAACAGCTTTTTAATTATAACTGCAGATTTCACTATTTTTGTGCATGACCATAATAACCCCAAGAGCTTAGATATTAATGTGCACTTAATAGTGATCTTCCAGAGTATTGAAGCACTTCCGTGATTGGGGTGTTATGGTGGAATTTTCCTAGTCCTGGGTTATGTAATGTATGGCATTAGCGACCTCTAGTGGTAGAGTCAGAAAATATCTTTGACATTTTATATCATTCTCATGAAGGTTTTCAACTAGTAATTTTTGCTGTTTTTAGCGTTTTTCACCTGAAAAATGCCTGTATAAATGTTTACTATAAAAAATAAAAGCCACAAAAATGCTGAGAAAATTCAAAAAATATGGTAAAAACACATGACATTTTCTATCTGCAAAATAAAAAACTGGAAAAATACTATTGGAGGGGGAGAAATGTAGCTTGGGTAAAAAATCACGTTTCGTGGTTTATGCTGCCTATTGCACTTTAGAAAAGTGCATGGGAAAGTAGGCATGGTTACCTATGTTTTTAGGTGCATGCTAGATTTATTACTGCAACTTTTTAAAAAGTTGCACAATATTACTCCATTGGGGGTGATGTACAAAAAATGGAGTAACATCTGTAGACAAGTGTTGTGTTTAATGCAAAGACAGCAAGTAAGTAATGTCAGACTGACACATAACAGCGATAGGTAAATGCATAGTTGATGATGTTAACGGCCTGTTTAACCACCTCAGCCCCCCTAGCTTAAACACCCTTAATGACCAGGCCACTTTTTACAATTCCGCACTACACTACTTTCACCGTTTATTGCTCCGTCATACAACTTACCACCCAAATGAATTTTACCTCCTTTTCTTCTCACTAATAGAGCTTTCATTTGGTGCTATTTCATTGTTGCTGACATTTTTACTCTTTTTGCCATTAATACAAATTTAACGACATTTTTGCGAAAAAATGACATTTTTCACTTTCTGTTGTAAAATTTTTCAAAAAAAACTACATTTCTATATAAATTTTTCTCTAAATTTATTGTTCTACGTGTCTTTGATAAAAAAAAAAAGTCCAATAAGTGTATATTTATTGGTTTGGGTAAAAGTTATAGCGTTTACAAACTATGGTGCAAAAAAGTGAATTTCGGCATTTTGAAGCAGCTCTGACTTTCTGAGCACCTGTCATGTTTCTTCAGGTGCTAGAATGCCAGGAAAGTATAAATACCCCCCAAATGACACCATTTTAGAAAGAAGACACCCCAAAGCATTCGCGGAGGGGCATGGTGAGTTCATGTATCATTTCATTTTTTTTTCACAAGTTAGCGGAAAATGACACTTTCTGAGAAAAAAAAAAAGTTTCAATTTCTGCTAACTTCTGGCAAAAAAAAAAAAATCTCAGACGGACTTCACTGTGCCCCTCAGTGAATACCTCGGGGTGTCTACTTCCGAAATGGGGTCATTTGTGGGGTGTGTTTACTGTTCTGGCATTTTGGGCGGGGCTAAATTGTGAGCCGCCATGTAAAACCTAAGGCCCCTTTCATACGGGCGAAATGCTATGCGGGTGCAATGCGTGAGGAGGACGCATTGCACCCGCACTGAATCCGGACCCATTCAGTTCTATGGGGCTGTGCACATGAGCGGTGATTTTCACGCATCACTTTTGCGTTGCGTGAAAATCACAGCATGTTCTATATTCTGCGATTTTCACGCAACTGCAGGCCCCATAGAAGTGAATGGGGATGCGTGAAAATCGCAAGCATCCGCAATCATGTGCGGATGCGTTGCGATTTTCCAGCATGGTTGCTAGGATACGATCGGGATGGGGACCTCGATCGTTATTATTTTCTTTATAACATAGTTATAAGGGAAAATAATCGCATTCTAATTACAGAATGCAATGTTCCTCGGGCTTTAAAGGGTTAAAAATAATAAAGAGTTAACTACCTTCTCCCATTATGCGCGCAGAGCCTCAGAACGTCATTCTCTTGATAGTTTTGATGCTTGAGGACCTGTGGTGACGTCACAGGGTCACATGGTCCAATCATAGAAGCATTTGAGTGGACCATGTGACCCATGTGATCCTGTGACATCACGGCAGGTCCTTCATCCAATGTTGGATGAAGGACCTGCCGTGATGTCACAGGATCACATGGGTCACATGGTCCACTCAAATGCTTCTATGATTGGACCATGTGACCCTGTGACGTCACCACAGGTCCTCAAGCATCAAAACTATCAAGAGAGTAGACGCTCTGGGGCTCTGCGCGCATAATGGGAGAAGGTAAGTTAACTCTTTATTATTTTTAACCCTTTAAAGCCCGGGAACATTGCATTCTGTAATTAGAATGCGATTATTTTCCCTTATAACTATGTTATAAAGGAAAATAATTACACATACAGAATACTCATCCCGAAACCAGACTTCAGTGATGAAGTCTGACTTCGGGTCTGGGTACCAAGCATGCGGATTTTTTCACGCGCGTGCTCAACGCACTACAAACGTTAGCACACGCGCGGAAAAATCGCGGCGATTCCCGCAACGCACCCGCATCTTATCCGGGCGTCAAACATGACGCCCGTGTGCAAGAGGCCTAAAGGTACTCGTTGGAATTTGGGCCCCTTTGTGCACCTTGGCTGCAAAAAAGTGTCACTTATGTGGTATCGCCGTACTCAGGAGAAGTAGGGCAATGTGTTTTGGGGTGTATTTTTACATATACCCATGTTGGGTGAGAGAAATATCTCTGTAAATTGTCAACTTTGTATAAAAAATTTTTAAAACTTTTTAAAAGTTGTCGTTTACAGAGATATTTTTCACACAAAGTATGGGTATATATAAAAATACACCCTAAAACACATTGCCCTACTTCTCCTGAGTACGGCAATACCACATGTGTGCCACTTTTTGCAGCCTGGGTGCGCAAAGGGGCCCTAAAACCAATGAGTACCTTTAGGATTTCACAGGGCATTTTTACGCATTTGGATTCCAGACTACTTCTCACGCTTTAGGGGCCCCTAAAATGCCAGGACAGTATAAATACCCCAC
Organism: Bufotes viridis; assembly: GCA_033119425.1. Taxonomy (NCBI): domain Eukaryota; kingdom Metazoa; phylum Chordata; class Amphibia; order Anura; family Bufonidae; genus Bufotes; species Bufotes viridis. Next base: position 32,787 of record JAKVIS010000789.1, on the reverse strand, counting down.
GTGACCTCATTTTGAAAGAAGACACCCCAAGGTATTCCGTGAGGGGTATGGTGAGTTCATGTAAAATTTTATTTTTGTCACAAGTTAGTGGAATATGAGACTTTGTAAAAAACTAAATTAAAAGAAATAAAATATATCAATTTCCGCTAACTTGTGCCAAAAATAAAAATTCTGTGAACTCGCCATGCCCCTCACGGAATACCTTGGGGTGTCTTCTTCCAAAATGGGGTCACATGTGGGGTATTTATACTGACCTGGCATTTTAGGGGCCTAAAGCGTGAGAATCCAAATGCGTAAAAATGCCCTGTGAAATCCTAAAAGTACTCATTGGTTTTAGGCCTCTAGCATCCAGGCTGCAAAAGTGTCACTTATGTGGTATCGCCGTACTCAGAGAAGTAAGGCATGTGCTTTGGGTGTATTTTACATATGACCCATGCTGCGTGTGAGAAATATCGCTGTAAACGACAACTTTTTACATTTTTTTATTCAAAGTTGTCAATTTACAGAGATATTTCTCTCACTCAGCATGGGTATATGTAAAATACACCCCAAAACACATTGCCCTACTTCTCCTGAGTACGGCGATACCACATGTGTGACACTTTTTGCAGCCAAGATGCGCAAAGGGGTCCTAAACCAATGAGTACCTTTTAGGAGGGCATTTTTACGCATTTTCTTCTCACGCTTAGGGCTCCTAAATTGCCAGGGCAGTATAAATACCTCACATATGACCTCATTTTGGAAAGAAGACACCCTAGGTATTCCGTAAGGGGCATGGCGAGTTCATAGAAGATTTTTTTTTGGCACAAGTTAGCGGAAATTGATTTTTATTGTTTTTCTCATAAAGTCTCCCTTTCTGCTAACTTTTGACAAAAAGTTAAATTTTTCATGGACTCACTATGCCCCTCAGCGAATACCTTGGGGTGTCTTCTTTCCAAAATGGGGTCATTTGTGGGGTGTTTGTACTGTTCTGGCATTTTGGGTGGGGCTAAATTGTGAGCAGCCATGTAAAGCTAAAGGTACTCGTTGAATTTGGGCCCCTTTACGCTCAGGCTGCAAAAGTGTCACTCATGTGGTATCGCCATACTCAGGAGAAGTAGGGCAATGTGTTTTGGGGTGTATTTTTACATATACCCATGCTGGGTGAGAGAAATATCTCTGCAAATTGACAACTTTGAATAAAAAAATTTAAGTTGTTGTTTACAGCGATATTTCTCACACACAGTATGAATATATGTAGAAATACACCCCAAAACACATTGCCCTACTTCTCCTGTGTACGGCGATACCACATGAGTGACACTTTTTGCAGCCAAGATGCGCAAAGGGGCCCTAAAACCAATGAGTACCTTTAGGATTTTACAGGCCATTTTACGCATTTGGATTCTCACGCTTTAGGACCCCTAAAATGCCAGGGCAGTATAAATACCCCACAAGTGACCCCATTGTGGAAAGAAGACACCCCAAGGTATTCTGTGAGGGGTATGGCGAGTTCACAGAAAAAAAAATTTGGCACAAGTTAGCGGAAATTGATTTTTTTTTTTTTTACAGTCTCATATTCCACTAACTTGTGACAAAAATAAAATTTTGCATGAACTCACCATACCCCTCACGGAATACCTTGGGGTGTCTTCTTTCTAAAATGGGGTCACATGTGAGGTTTTTGTACTGCTCTGGCATTTGAGGGTCTCACGTAATCATTACACGTATGGCCAGCATTAGGAGTTTCTGCGATTCTCCGTATATTGAGCATACTGGGTAATGAGATTTTTTCACGTTCAGCCTCTGGGCTGAAAAAAAGAAAAAATGAACGGCACAGATTTCCTCATTCGCATCGATCAATGTGGATGAAAAAATCTCTGCCCAAAAATGTGCAAAAAATAAAAAATGGTGGTGATTGGTGCACTTATAAAAGTTTCCTTTGGTGGTCCCAAGCAAAAGGGACCACCAAAGGAACGATCAGCAAGCATATCAGACGCTGTTAACAAAACAGCGTCTGATATGTGATTTTTTTTAACTTCTACAGCCTGCCAGCGCACGATCAGCGCTGGCAGGCTGTAGTTTACCTTCTCCCCGGCGCGATCCTGTGAACGCGCACACGCGCGTTCACAGGAAATCTCGCGTCTCGCGAGATGACGCACCTGCGCGTCAAAGAGGAACAAACCGACCGCCCGCAGGACGCAATCCTGCGTTAGGTGGTCGGTAAGAAGTTAAAAACACACTGCACCATTGGATTTATGTTTTTTTTAAATAAAAAGAAATGTTCAAAAAATTGTCCCTTATTGGGGCAGATGCCTGCCAGTGTTTAAACAACACACATGGTGGTATTGAAAAAAAACAATGGCTTGTGCTGAGCAAGCGGTCCAAAAATTATGTCTTAATGGGGGCAGATGTCTGTCCGTGTTTATACACAACACGGTAGTATGCGAAGAAACAGTGGCTTCTCAACATTATGCCTTAATAGGGGCAGATGCCTACTTGTGTTTATACACACAAACTGTAGTGGCTTGTTCTGAAGAAGTGGTCCAGAAATCAAGCTTTAATAGGGGCAGATGCCTCCCTGTGTATACAAACATGATAATATGAGAAGCAGTGTTTTGTTTTGTTCTGTTCAAGTCTCAAAAAATTCTTGCTTTTTTGGAAGCAGCAGCAGTTCAATGCTGATGTGGAACAAGGCAAGAGGTGTGCAGCTGTGTAGGGGCAATAGTAGTGGCGGCAGTAGCAGCAGAGTATGGAACCTGGCAGATAAGACAGGAAGATGTGTGGCTGTGTAGGGTTCATAGTAGTGACAAGGCAGTAGATATGCGGTTGTGTAGAGGCAGTAGTAGAGTCAGTAGTTGGAGTAGCAGCTATAGCAGCAGTAGCAGCAATACAGAATGGAATATGATGCACCTCAGCCAAAGGCATGTAACTCATTCATTTTGACAAATTTGATGTTCTACACTTGTAGAGGACAATTTTGTTTGCTTGTGTGTGACCATGTCACCTGACACTCTGAATACTCTCTCTGACTGGTCGCTACACAAAATCGGACACCAATAGCAAACTGGACCAGTTCCGGCCACTGTTCAGATCTGTGTGCCCAGAAGTCCACTGGGTCAGAGTATGTGCTGGAGAAAAAGGCACAGTCCAGGTAGGAAAACTAGTTGCTTAGGCTGTGCATATCCGTTTGCTGATGTGCATCCGCTCATCACAGCCAGGGGTGGATTGGCCAAAGACCTTACAGGGAAATTTCTCAGTGGGCAGATGCTCAGGGGGCCATCTGAGCCCTCCTCACTGCTGGCCAATGTTCAGGCCCCCCAAAGCGTTTCGCTTGGGAGACACATGGGGGCAATGACACCAGAAATTTTGTATTGTATATGGTTTGCTTTCTCCCTTTCTCCCCCCCCCCCCCCCCCGCTCTTTTATTTCAGGTACCTCAGGTGGTAGAAAGGTTCTGTCAGCATCAGCTGGTTTTATCCGGATTTACCTGAGCCCAAGATGTCAAGCATCTCTTCTGATTGGTTCAGCTGGTTGCTGGGGGAGATTTCCAGACTGCTGATTGGTGTGGTTGCCAGCAGCAGGAATCTGATGGTCTTTAAAAGAAGGGTTTCGGCGGCGCTTCTGGGCCAGTGTTAAGAAGACCGAAACGTCGCCCCGCCCTCCCTCCCCTATTTTTGTGGCTTGTAGCTTTGCTTTATTTAGAGGGGCTGTATCACTCAGCTATTGCTAAATGGATTTCAGTATTTATTCAAGATTTTAATGGTTATTTATTTAATGGGTTTGAAGTTTTAATTATTTATTAATTTATTACCCTTAATAAAGTATTGCGGCTATTTTTATTCCAACGAGAACGTGTCATGTGTTTCTTTATTAGTGCTATAAGTACTTTTAGTAAGCTTGAGTGGGGTCATTTGCCTCCATGGAAGTTTATGGAGCTGTATTTTGTGATGGACTGTGGTATTTGGCTCTGTTGGGGTGGTATAATGTGCCACAATATGGTATTGCTGGCCCCGCTTACTTGTGTTGGCACTGCCTTCCATCAATTTTGACCTGACTTCAAAACTTTTAGTATTTTTCCAGTCCGCCCTGGTCACAGCACCTGAAAAACTGCTCTATCACGTTTATCAAGCTAAACTGGCTGCTGCGTCTTTAACAATTGTTTTGAAAAAGTGCGCACTTCACTTGGACACAGTCTGGGGACAGACCATATGCTGCTGGTGATGCTAGAAAATATGCTTATTCATACACTTATGAACTGTAGAAACTTGGCAACAGATTTTTTATGGGAAAAAGACACAGGAACAATTGGATATACCCTGGTTATGACCAAAATATACACTGCTGCTGACGCAGTAAAATACAATTGTTTAAGTTATTTGTATACTTTAAAGTGGTAGAAAAATTGAAACAGGCTTTTGTGAACAAAACACAGGCACAATAGGATGTCCACTTTGTGCAACCAAAATATAAAATGCACTGTTGCTGGTGCACTATAATATGATTATTGCAAAGCTGACTTATTAACGGTAGAAAAATTGCAACAGGTTTGGGGGAAAATCCACTGGGTGTGACCAAAACATACAATACACTGCTGTTGACCCAGTAAAATATGCTTATTGCAATGCTCACTTATAAACTGTAGACGCTTTGCAACAGATGAAGTTATGAGCAGCTCCAGCCCTGGCTACACACGCCACGCTGACTGCCTCTATGCTGTCCCTAATGATAAAACCTGACTTTCTACCCAATAATTCAATTGGCCTAACTAAATATATCTTCTTCACAATCCCTATACTGTCCCTACAAGACCCTAAAATGGCTGATGTGTGTCTTATTGCTCTGCTGTCACAAACATGTCCGACATGCTCTATCACATCAGTGGCTGAGTTCAGAAAACAGTCTGTGCTTCAGAGTTACCATAGAGCCTGACAGAACAGCCAATATCCTCCCTCCTGATTGGCTGTCAGGATGAATGCAAAGTATTATGGGCAAGTCTGCTGATCCATGGTCATGTGATCCTCCGTCTTCATATTCCCTGCCCTGTTTCCTCAGTAGAGTACAGAGTTTTAAATGGAAAATGATGGACACTGTTCTGCACAGTTTGTTCAAAGCGGGTTTGGAAGAAGAATTTTAGTGAATTATAAAAGTGTTACGTAAAATTAGATATGATGTATGCCAAACATTCAGATGGTGGGTTTGGACGTCTCCACTTTAAACCATATGACAGAACTACTAAATACAACAAAATGTAACTCAAAGGAAGGGTTTAAAGGGATGATACTGAGATGTCTACGATAAGAATGCAAACAGTCTTCTAGCACTTGTGGTGTCTCACATGGGGAAGTACCAGGTTCCTAACATATGCTGAGAAAAGCTATTTAGGAAAGGGTTAAAAAAAAACTAAGCCTGGGTCCTGATGAGCTGCACCTGGGGAGTTACTAGATAACCAGTCTGACAGCACACTTGCTCAGAACTCCATGAGAGGGAGAGATGCGATATCTCACTGAGAGACCCTGAAGGTCCAGAGCAAGAAAAACCGCAAGTATCACAGGTTGCTGTTCAGACTGTGTGTTTATGTTGGGTGGATTGAGGTCAGCTAAGCCACGTCTTAGAGAGGGACCTACTGTTTAGTTAGAGCCTGGACAAGGCTAGGTGTTGTGTTTATGGTTTTGTTTTATGCAACCTGTGGAAATAAAAATGGCAGGTTGCCAGTTTAAATGCAGTTCTGTCTCCTGAGTCCTCCTTGTGCGTAAAAGCCGGACTATTCCCCCTACCTTTCACCCCTGGCAAGGTAAGCTTGCAAGATGGACTGTCACACACTTTTAATATAGTTACATAGTTGATACGGTTGAAAAAAGACATAAGTTCATCAAGTTCAACCAAGGGATAGGTGAGGACACACATCCCAGAAGGAAGTGAGACTCAGATTTCTACACATTTTCATAAGCATTAGTGTCTATTCACACTTCTGTAGTGTATTGCGGATCCGCAGTACACCGGGCAGGCAGCTTTATAGAAATGCCTATTCTTGTCCGTTATTGCGGACAAGAATAGGACATGTTCTATTTTTTCGGAAGCCGCGGACTGGAAGTACGGAGCTGTGGACCTGAAATACGGATGCGGACAGCACAATGTGTGATGTCCGCATCCTTTCCGTCCCCATTGAGAATGAATGGGTCCGCAGAATTGCAGAATGGATGCAGACCCATTCGACGGACGTGTGGATGGACCCTTAATGTCTAGAGATGAGCGAACACCTGGATGTTCGGGTTCGAGAGGTTCGGCCGAACTTCCGGAAAATGTCCGGGTTTGTGATCCGAACTCAACCCGAACTTCATCCCGAACCCGAACCCCATAGAAGTCAATGGGGACCCGAACTTTTGGGCACTAAAAAGGCTGTAAAAGACACCCAGAGGGATAATATACCGCAATAAACGCATTGCGATTACAACTTTGAGCTAACGATCACCATGGGAACGCCTCCTCCAGTAGAATGTACTGTCGGATCTGAGAATTAAGTTGAAATCGCAATGCGATTCTTATATATTTGCTTAATCGCATTGCGATTTCAACTTAGCATTGCTAAATAATTCCATCCATATCGTTAACTTGCTGAGTCAGTAAGTTAGCGAATATGGATGGAATTATTGCAATGCTAAGATAACGACAATGCGATTAAGCAGATATATAATAATCGCATTGCGATTTCAACTTAATTCTCACATCCGACAGTACATTCTACTGGAGGAGGCGTTCCCATGGTGATCGGTAGCTCAAAGTTGTAATCGCAATGCGATTAAGCAAATACATAAGAATCGCATTGCGATTCCAACTTTAGTACTCAACTTTTAAAATCGTACACCACTTTAAGTTCCAAAGTTGCAATCGCGTTCGAATAGAACTTAAAGCTGTCTCTTAGTCAGTTTTAGTATTGGTGTGCTGTAATAGAAGTTACATTCGTGCGCGAATATAACTTAGAGCAATACAGTCAACTTTACACTGTTAGTTTTATTATCGCGATAATACAACTATTCAAGAATCGATGTACGTGCGTCTGTGCGTGTGTGCGTTACCTCGGACACTATTCTATTTTGCCAGCCACAGCTGAAACCACTGATTTATGGTATTGCTATTTTGGCAATTGAATTTAACCCCAGAAAATAATCTATCCTTTGCCAGACAGCAGACAGTATTATACTTGTCTAGCCAAAGCTGGAACACCAGATTTAGGGGATTGGTATTTGGGCAATTGTATTTAACCCCTTAATAAAATATAGAAATTTCTTTCCTGAGTTTCTAGGGGTGACAATTAGCACAGCCAAGCCCCTGATGTAGAATATAGCAAAAAAAAAAAAACTAGTATTGATGGATTGATGGACTTGGTGGCAGCTTCTTCTGGCGCACCACAAGTCACAAAATGGCCGCCCGATCAGCCCAGAAAATAAGTGACAGAAAAACGCTCTGTGCAGCCTAAAAACCAGCGAGCAAGTAACTAGCAGAAGTTCAATGATTCTCAGCTGTAAATTGATCCGTTCATTAGGTGCTGTTGCTGACTTTAACCTGCCTAATCTCGCCCTGATAGAAGCTGCGTCCTCTCCTACACTAATCAGAGCAGTGTGACGTGCGGCGCTACGTGACTCCAGCTTAAATAGAGGCTGGGTCACATGCTGCACTTGGCCAATCACAGCCATGCCATTAGTAGGCATGGCTGTGATGAGCTCTTAGGAGCAGAAGTAAACGCTAGCTGATTGGCTGCTGTGCAGCCCTTCAGAAAGCGGGAAGAAATCGGCGAACACCGGACCCGAACCCGAACTTTTTTAGAAAATGTCGGGTTCGGGTCCGTCATCTGACACCCCAAAATTCAGTGCAGACCGAACTATTCTCGAACTGTTCGCTCAACACTATTAATGTCCTTTGCTTTTAAGAATTCATCTAAACCCTTTTTAAAACTGTCCACTGTTCGTGCGGTCACCATGTCCTGAGGAAGTCTATTCAACAGATTCACAGCCTAGGGCGCCGCTGAGCAGTGAGGGAGATGCCAGAGAGAGAATTTTTATTTAATTTTTTTCAACCTTCCACCTCTCTAACAGGGTAACCTGGTCACCAGTGGGGGCTGATGGCTAATAATAGAGAGAACAAGATGGCTCAAGACACAACAGTAATGACTACCGACTAGGACCTGATCTGAATCTGCTACACTGCAAGGACTGAAGGACCTGTGATGACATCATGTGATCAGTTCAGGCAGGGCTGGGACAAGGTCCACCACCAACAGAGGCTGAGCTGCCCAAGTGCGCCCCCCCCCCCTCCAACTTGTGGATGACACTGCTATGGGGGATCTGTGATGAATGATACTGTTATTGGGGAATCTGTGGATGACACATTTGTGTCATCCACAGATCCCCCCTCCCCATAACAGGGTCCATGTAGGAATGACCCCCAATACAAGGGGTGAGGCTGTGGGGTTGTATCTGCTTTTTTGATGACAGCGCCAGCGAGCCGTGCAGTGACTGTATTCTACTACACCCCCCCCACACACACTGTATATAATCTTAACTATATAACTGTAGTGATTTGCTACAGTTATATAGTTAATAAGATTATATCCAGTGAGCGGGGGAGATGGGGGGGTAGTAGAATACAGTCACACTGCACGAGCCCTGCTGTCATTATGAAATAGCATATGTGACCCCCACCTCTTTATTGGTGGTCATTCAGTAAATTAACCCTGTTTTGGGGGAGGGAGTGTCTGTGGATGACAAATATGTGTCATCCACAGATTCTCCCATAACAGGGTTCATTTAGTGATTGACCACCCAAATTGTGGTGACCCAATACATGGGAGTTGCATCTGCAGAGCTTTTGTATAATGCCACCCCACACTGTAGTGTCCCCCACACAGTAATGTCCGCCACACTGCCCCCCACACAGTAATGTCCGCCACACTGCCCCCCGCACAGTAATGTCCGCCACACTGCCCCCCGCACAGTAATGTCCGCCACACTGCCCCCGCACAGTAATGTCTGCCACACTGCCCCCCACACAGTAATGTCTGCCACACTGCCCCCACACAGTAATGTCCGCCACACTGCCCCCACACAGTAATGTCCGCCACACTGCCCCCACACAGTAATGTCCGCCACACTGCCCCCCACACAGTAATGTCCGCCACACTGCCCCCCACACAGTAATGTCCATACACTGCCCCCCACACAGTAATGTCCGCCACACGCCCCCACACAGTAATGTCCGCCACACTGCCCCCACACAGTAATGTCCGCCACACTGCCCCCACACAGTAATGTCCGCCACACTGCCCCCACACAGTAATGTCCGCCACACTGCCCCCCACACAGTAATGTCCGCCACACTGCCCCCACACAGTAATGTCCGCCACACTGCCCCCGCACAGTAATGTCCGCCACACTGCCCCCCACACAGTAATGTCCGCCACACTGCACCCCACACAGTAATGTCCGCCACACTGCCCCCCACACAGTAATGTCCGCCACACTGCCCCCACACAGTAATGTCCGCCACACTGCCCCCCACACAGTAATGTCCGCCACACTGCCCCCACACAGTAATGTCCGCCACACTGCGCCCCACACAGTAATGTCCGCCACACTGCCCCCACACAGCAATGTCCGCCACACTGCCCCCCACACAGTAATGTCCCCACACCCCCTCAACCACACAGCAGTGCCCCCACATAGTAATTTGTCATGCCCCCTCTTGTCATAATCCCCTCTTCTTGTCATGCTTTTTCTGCCCCTGTCATTCTCCCCCATCTTTTCATGCTCTTTTCACCCCCCCATGTTGTCATGCTCTTTCTGCCCCCCATGTTGTCACAGACTTAATGAAAGGGGCCCGGCATTTTCACTGTACTTAATGCCGGGCCCCATCAGAGCTCCTCTCACCTCCATTATGGTCACTTCTCCAGGCTTCCAGGATCAGGCCCCAGCACTGCCTCACATTAAGCAGGTGGGCGGAGCCTAACGGAGGTCCGTTAGGCTCCGCCCACCTGCTTACTCTGTTTCTAGTTAGAGCCAGAGGCAGCGGGCCTGAAGCAGCATAATGGAGGTGAGAGGAGCGCTCTGACAGGGCCCGGCTCAGGGAACAGGAGGGGGCGCTGAGCGGTTCCCCCCTGTCAGTCCCTCTCGCCGGCCCCTGCCTGCGCCCTGAGGCTGGAGCGCCCTGAGGCTGGAGCCTCCCCAGCCTCTGTGTCGGCCCGGCCCTGAGTTCAGGTGGGGGGGGGAGCTCAGTGGTGGAGAGGAGAAGTGGTGGTGAAGGACCTGTGATGACGCATGTGACATGTAGTGGCGCAGCTTTGTATGGAACTGAAGAAACTAAAGTGGTGGATTGATTGTGAGCCAGAGAAATACTGGAAATTGTAGTTCTCTCATCTTATACTTCTTCCCGATAATGTCCTCTTATAGCACATAATAACAGCCTGAAAATTCTGGGAGTTGTAGTTCTTTCTTTTTATACCTCCTCCCTGTAACGTCCTTTGATATCACTTTATAACAGCCTGGACATGTTGGAAGTTGTGGTTCTTTAATCTTATACCTCCTCCCTGTAATGTCCCCTGATATGATATAATAACAGCCTGGACATGCTGGGAGTTGTATTTATCCCCTCTTATACCTTCTCCCTGTAATGTCCAAAAGCAAACTTTTGAAGACAGTGTCACGGCCTCAGTGTTGTGCATGCCGGTTGCCTGGGGCAACGCGTTGTTGTGGCTTGTATGTGCTTTTCTCCCCTTCTCTTGGCTACTCCCCTGTCTGGAGCTTGAGGGGTTAACTTCCTAGCTGGGTGTGGTTTTTTTTACCTGTGGCTCCCTGGCTGGAGTCAGTTGTACTTCAGCTGTGGTTGGTGCTGGAGCTCTGCTCCAGTCCTGGGCATTTCTAGCTGCTCAGTCCTTGAGGGTCTAGTGGGACATCGATGTCTTCCTTATGTATCTTCCATGTTCTCCCTACCTTACCTGTGTTGATGTTTGGCTTGCGTTTATGTTAAGGATGTTGTGTACGTCTTGTTGTTTCAAGTCTAGTCAGTTGGTGTGTTATGTCCGCATTAAATGCAAGGCGTTTCCCGATGTGTTGGCAGGGTGCTGGCATGGTGTTCAGATGTCAGTACGTTTGCATGGGTTCCAGTTCACCTTGGTGTGGTCTTCTGCCAATCAATCCAGCAGCTGCGGCAGGTAAGGTACCATGCTTTCTGGGGTTCTTGGTTCAGTGGTTATCCCTGCCACTGGATACTTACCTGCCATTTCACTTGTCTTATCTTTCCCATATTTGTAGCTAGGCCTGTGGGAGACTCTGGTTCATCCGTGGTTGTGATGAACCGGTCGTCTCTCATTACTGACAATATTTCAGGGACGAATAGGGTCTGTAGGGCCCAGGTTCCTGGGTATGAGCCCCCCTACCATCGAGGGCGGCTCATACAGTCAGAAGCTCAGGGCTAGGATGAAGGTTGAATAGGAGGTTTTCATCTTCCTATGCTGGCTTCTTGGCCTAGTGACATTCTTGTTTCCCTGACATTGTACAGTGGGGAGTTTCCGCCACTCACCACCATGACAGGCAGAGAGGAAAGGAGTTAAATATCGCCAAGTAGGCTCCAAGTTTGGTGAGGAGAAATGATTTACCTTATCAATTTCTGGTTTTAATTTGGCTGATGCTGTTATACACTGTAGCTTAACCCTTCACGACTGCTATATGGCTATATACGTGCTATCTGCACATGTGCAGATGGCATATATAAAAACGTTATGGCACCTGTTTAATCCAAGCACTGCAAAACGCTTAGATTAAGGGCCTCATGCACACGGCCGCTGTTCGGGTCCGTCCGAGCTTCGCATATTTCGCGGCTCGGCCGCGGACCCATTCATTTCAATGGGGTCGCAAAAGATGCGGACAGCACTCCGTGTGCTGTCCGCATCCGCGTGCTCCGCTCCGTGCCCCCCACAAAAAAATAGAGCATGTCCTATTCTTGTCCGTCATGCGGACAAGAATAGGCATCCTTAGGAGTACGCTGCTCCTGCTCCGCAAATGTGGAACGGAACAGCGAGCAGTTCGTGTTTTATGGATCCGGGGTTTGGACGGACCGCAAACACCGACGGTCGTGGTGCATGTAGCCTAAAGCTTCTGCTCCTGGACTACCGCTGTCAGGACAGTACAGTCCAGTAATGCGTCAAGGGACCAATCGCGGCAGTGTAAAAATGCCAGTCTCAGGCTCTGATGCACTCTAATGTCTGGGTGCCCGATCCAGCCGGCCATGCTCCATACGCTCAGCTGTGTTTACTCCATGCCCGGCCCTGCCCCTATCTTTGCCGGCCCTGCCCCCATTTTAAACCCAAACACCCCCCCCCCCTCCCCTGCCACTGTTGGGTCCCCCTGAGCTGCCATCATCAGCAGCGAGTGTCAGCTGTTTGCTGAGACTGCTGTAACCCCTTAGATGCCGTGGTCAGCAGCATCCATGGGGTTAATAGAGGGAGGGGGGGGGGGGGGTTGATGGTTGCCATGGCAACAGTATGCCTTGCAAAGGCGTCCAGTTTTGACATCTATTAGTGTAAAAACTGGTAGTTTTATACTTGGCAATGCAAGAGCATTGCAAAGTATAATAAAGCCAGCAGCCCCACTGGATCTTCAAGATCCAAGTGGGACCTGCTAAAAAAAGTGTGAAAAAAAAATTCAATGTAAAAATAAATAAAAATGTAAATTAAAAATAAAATAAATTGCCTTTTCCTATATCCACTCATTTATAAGAGATTACAAATGATAAAAATAAAATAAACTATATATAATTGTTATCGTTGTGTCCATAATGACCTGATCTATAAACTATTTTGATGGGGGGAAAAAATAAGTTATGGGTCTTAGATTTCGGTGATGCAAAAAAAAAAAAAAGTTATTATATAAAAGTGGTAGAACATGAAAAAAAAAATTTAAATGTGGTGTTGCCATAACCATATCAACCCACAGAATAAAATTATCATATCAAATATACCACATGGAGAACCCCATTAAAAATAAAAATGCAGAAGTGCAATTTTTGCCCACTTCACCTCCTAAAAAATGGAATAAAAACCGCTCAAAAAGTCATATAGACCCCAAAATTGTACCAGTAAAAACTATAGCCTGCCCTGCAAAAAAAAAAAAAAACTCTCACACAGTTACATTGACGGAAAAATCAAAAAGTTAGGGGTTTTTGATTTGGTGATGCAAAAATAAAAGTTGAATAAAAAGTGATTTTATAATATAAAATTGGTATACCATGAATAAAACAATATACATTTTTGGTATCACCATAACCGTATAAACCCACAGAATAAAAGTATCTTATAGAATATACCACGTGGAGAACCCCATAAAAAAAATTGCAATATTAGCCCACTTCACTGCATAAATTTTTTTATAAAAAGCGATCAAAAAGTCATATGTACCAAAAATAGTACTATTATAAACTATAGCCCATCCCGCAAAAAATAAGCCCCCACACAGCTCAGTCAAAAAAAAAAAAAAAAAAGCTATGGCTCTTAAAATCTATTTCAGCAAATCCCATGTTAGAAAATGCAGATGCCGCTCCTTTCCTTTTGAATTCTGCCATCTGCTCATGCAGCGTGACACTAGTGTGCGTGGGTACTGCAAAAGTGTTTTATTGTATCTTTATGCTATCTCTTATCTCGTGTCATACTTTGTCATACATTTATGTGATCTATCCCAGTGGTGGGTAAACGTATTAGTCAACTGAGCCGAATATCATCAAAACAGCGATTACATTTTTTCTGAGAGCCAAATTTTTTAAACGTAAACTATATAGGAAGGTACATTGTTATTAACTTAAGGGTATTCCTAACCATCTGAACATACCTTTCTCAATCCTCGACACTACATCTTTCACTCCACAACGATTCACCCTATAAGATGCACGTAGGTTTTAGAGGAGGACAATATGAAAAAAACAATTTTTCATTACACCTCAGGTCAAACCACTAATCAGACCCCCAATGCTAATAAGACCTCCCTCAGATCAGACGTCAGATCATAGCCCCATGCCTCTCATCATCCCCATTTTCATCAATGATGCCTCTTATCATCTATAATACCTCTCATATCCCCCATTATTATTCTCATTACCCCATTGCCTCAGATCAGCCCCAAGTTTCATAAAATAAAAAAGCACTTACCTCTCCTGCTCCTGGATGCCACTGCTCCTCACCACCCTCGCTCTGTTTTCCTCCTGCTGTCGGCTGTGCTGTGAACTGGCGTGCACAGCATGACATCACAGAGCGCCTCACACTGTGCCCACCCCTGCACAGCCTACCACCGAGGACCAGGAAGCGGTGAGTACAAAGCCTTCACCGATTTCTGGTCCTCCCCCTCCTGACGATTTTTGCCACGCGCAACGAAAATGCGATCGCACTGTACATGTGAGCCCTCACCTGGAAGAGCCAATATCAAGGGGCTAAAGAGCCACATGTGGCTCTAGAGCCGCAGTTTGCTGACTACTGATCTATCCTGTAAGATCCTCATTCACAGGCTAATTAGCTGCACTACACTAGATTCACCACTAGATGGGGGAATAGTGTCATAGTCTACATATAGACCAGCTCAGGCCTAGTCAGTTAGTTGTCAGGCGAGTCTTTGAATCTAAAGCCTAATGTCAAGAAGTACAGACATGTTGTAGCTGGGGAGCGGAGAAGGGGCAGGAAAGAGCCACTCTCTCTCAGCTTTCGTGGGCCCCATGGTCCAAAGAAGTCAAGAAGGCATCTAAATCATAAAGAGCCAAAGAGGTAAGCAAAAAGCAAGGAAAGGTGAGATTCACTTCTACAGTTTATTCCTCTGGAGTGACCAGTGACAAGTTTTACAAGTAACAAGAGAAAGGAGTATTTTTATATAAGAAAGACAAAGGAGTATATCAGCCATTGTATAGGGCTTTCCAGGCACCTTTGTATTCGGTGGAGGACAATCTAGCTACAGGCAGCCTCACCGCCAGTTTAAATTCTGAGAGCAGAAAGGCCATCTGCTAGAAAGCACTAAAGTAGAAGTTAAGAAATCTGCAAATCACCTTGATTGGGATTAGTGAGAGGCAAGAGGTGCAGGCCCGAAATACTGACTTATTTACTATATGCCTGATACGCAGCTGTACACACATACAAAGCCTGTGAACTGTGGACTTACTATGCTCTGCCTCCATTGATATGAGAGACTGCATTATTTTTTGATGTAACTGTTACCAGGAACCATCATTCAGTAAAAGTTGTGAGTTGGATTCAACTTGTGTTCTGCTCCTCAATTACTACTACTATTCCTACCATTGTTGTACCACAACGGTACTGGCGTCACAACAAAAGGGACCTAGCCATAAGCACATAAAGCTAAGTTACCACCAAGGGCACCTCAGCCACCACCTGGCCAGTGTCCCTTACATGAGAGTGTGCCCCAGAGAGTCCAGTGCTGTTCTCCTCCGTTAACTGTGCAGGCCTGCCTAGGGACGACAAAACCGTGAGTAAACCAAAAGCTGTTTTTTTACTCTTTGGCCTACCCATGCTTACACCGTGACGTCACAGAGACTTCCCCCGTATGTCTGGCATACTGCATTCATACAGCAGTTTACGACCACATATGGGGTTTTGCCGTATTCAGGAGAAAATGGGTAACAAATTATGGGGTGCATTTGCTCCTGTTATCCCTCGATAAAGTGAAAAATTTGGCCTTAAGTGACATTTTCTTGTAAACAAAATATATTTTTTCATTTTCACAGCCAAGTGTTTCTAAACATTATGAAACACTTGTGAGGTCAAAGTGATCAGTAAACCTCTCAATGAGTTATTTCAAGGGTGCAGTTTCCAAAATGGGGTCGCTTTTTGGGGGTTTCTACTGTAGGGGTGCCCTAGTGTGCCTTCAAATATGACACGACACCCAAAAGCCATTCCAGCAAAATCTGCCCTCCAAAAACCATATGGCGCTTTTTTCCTGCAGAATGGCTCTCCTACAGCTGTTTACGATCATGAATGGGGTGCTTTTGCAAACTGCAGAATCAGGTAATACATTTTGAGGTTTGTTTTGCTGTTAACCCTTGCAGTGTTATGCAGCAATTTTTCACATTTTCAGGAACATTTTCAAAATCATCTATTTTATTAGGGTCCAACTGAGTTCTGAAGTGGCTTTGAGGGGGCCTATATATTAGGCCCCTTAAATCACCCTATTTTAAAAACTGCACCCTCAAAGTGTTTAAAATGCAATTTAGGAAGTTTGTTAACCTTTTAGATGTTTCACAGGAATTTACCATTTATGTGACGGACGCCCCGAATGGAGCCTCCAACACAGATGTGAAAGTAGTCTAAGATGAATATAGCGATCCTTTAAAGGGGTTATCCCATGAATAATGTACAAAATGAAAATCAGACATCATACAGTACATGACAATCTCTTTCTAACAGAGCTAGAACCAGGCCTGTACCTACGTGGATCCAGAGATCTCCCCATTCATTGTTCTGCTAGATTTATATCAAGCTAGCAGCTCAAGGGGAGTGTCTTTTCTGCTGCAGCTCAGTGGGTGTGTCTCAGCTCTCCCTATCACAGCTCATGAGGCAGTTGAAAGCTGAAACTGAGCATGTGCGGCCTATTTAAAGAGCCGGTTAAAGAAATAAGAAATTAACTGGCACTTTACAGATATATTTTATTGGATAACTCAGTAGCTACACAAAAAAAAAGGGGGGCATTAAAGGGGCAGGGGCACAAGCCCCTTTGAGCCCTATGTGTGCACGTCCCTACAAGGGCCGAGGAGATCCAGCCCCAAACTGGGTATCCTAGGCAACCTGTTAGTGTATTACTCTGTGTAATAAACTAACAGGTAATGCAATACAATACAGATGTATAATGCATTGCAGAGGGGATCAGACCCCGAAAGGTTAAAGTTCCAGAGTGGGACAGAAATAAAGTTTAAAAAAAAAAGTAAAACAAAAGAGATTTTAATAAAAAATAAAGTTTCAAGTAAAAAAAGAAAAAAACACCCTTTTCCACTGATTTTTATAATAAAAAATAGAAAACAAAAAAAGGAAAAAACACACATATTAGGTACCACCACGTCCATAATGAGCGTCTCTATAAATATATCACATGATCCACCATGTCAGATAAACACCATAAAAAAAAAAAAAAACTGTGCCAAAAAAAGCAATTTGTCGCCTTACATCACAAAAAGTGCAACACCAAGTGATCAAAAAGGCGTATGTCCCACAAAATGGTAACAATAAAACCGTCACCTCAACTTGCAATAAATGAACCCCTACATAAGAAAGTCGCTTAAAAAACAAAAAAAACTTGTTTAAAAATGCTATTATTGTGTTAAAGTGAAATAAATAAATAAATAAATAAAAAGTAGACGTATTAGTTATTGCCGCGTCCGTTACAACCTGCTCTATAAAAATATCACATGACCTAACCCCTCAGGTGAACACCAAAAAAAAAGTGCCAAAAAAGCCATTTTTTGTCACCTAACATCACATAAAGTGCAACACCAGGCGATCAAAAAGGCGTATGCCCACCAAAATAGTACCAATCAAACCGTCACCTCATCCCACAAAGATGATACCTTACCTAAGACAATCGGTCAAAAAATAAAAAAGCTATGGCTCTCAGACTATGGAGACACTAAAACATCATTTTTTTTTTGTTTCAAAAATGCTATTGTGTAAAACTTTAAAAAAAAATAAGAAAAACTATACATATTAGGTATCTGCTCTATAAAAATGTCACAGAACCTAACCCCTCAGGTAAACGCTGTAAAAATAATAAATAAAAACGGTGCCAAAACAGCCATTTTTTGTTACCTTGCCTCACAAAAAACTTAATATAGAGCAATTAAAATCATATGTACCCCAGAATAGTACCAATAAAACTGGCACCTTATCCCCTAGTTTCCAAAATGGGTCACTTTTTGTGAGTTTCTACTGTAAGGGTGCATCAGGGGAGCTTCAAATAGGACAGGGCATCTAAAAACCAGTCTAGCAAAATCTGCCTCCCAAAAACCATATGGTGCCTCTCTTCTTCTGCGCCCTGCCGTGTGCCCTTACATCAGTTTACCACCACATGTGGGGTGTTTTTGTAAACTGCAGAATCAGGATAATAAATATTGAGTTTTGTTTGGCTGTTAACCCTCAATGTGTTAAAGAAAAAATAGATTAAAATGAAAAATCTGCCAAATCTTGCCAAAAAAGTGAAATTTAGATATTTTATCCCCATTTTCCTTTAATTCTTGTGGTACACCTGAAGGGTTAACAAAGTTTGTAAAATCAGTTTTGAGTAACTTGAGGAGTGTAGTTTCTACAAGGGGGTCATTTATGGGTGGTTTCCACTATGTAAAAAGTGGGTTTTGGAAATTTTCTTAGAAGGCTTAGAATTTTAGAAGCAATTCTTCAAATTTTTTACATCCTAAAAAACTCATCATGAAGTACAATGTGTCACGAGAAAACAATCTCAGAATGGCTTAGATAAGTAAAAGTGTTCCAAAGTTATTACCACATAAAGTGACACATGTCAGATTTGAAAAAAATGGCCTGGGCAGGAGGGCAAAAACTGGCCCGGGGTAAAAGGGGTTAAAAAAATGATAAATGGTCTATGTGGAGAGGAGCTAGAAAAGGGGATGTGATAGGCCACCCTAAAAAGATGTGTTTTTAGGGAGCACCTAAAACTGTGTATGTTGTGATTTAGCCTGATTTCTTGGGGTAGGGCATTTCAGAGAACTGATGCAGCTCGGGAGAAATTTTGGAGCCAGGATTGAGAGGTTTGGATTATAGTGGAAGTCAGTCGTAAGTCATTGGCTGAACGGAGAGCACTGGTAGGGTGGTAGACAGAGATGAGGGAAGAGATATAGGGCAGTTCAGCACTGTCCTCAGTATAAAAAAAAAAAAAAGGACAACTCTGTGTAGGTCCTTGAGTTGCCCATCTAGAGTCCTGACTTGAGCCTAATCAAACATCTTTTAAAAGACCTGAAAGTGGCTAACCACTGATGGTCCCCATACAACCTGATAGAGCTTGAGAGGATTTACATTGAGGAATGGCAGAAAATCCCCAAATCCTGGTGAACAAATCTTGTACCATCATACCCAAGAAAACTGATCACTGCCAAAGGTGCTTCAACTAAGTACTAAGTAAAGGGTCTGAATTCTTATGTCAATGCAAGATTTTCGTTCTTCCTTTTCAATAAATTAGCAAGGATTTCGAACATTCTGTTTTCACTTTCTCATTGTGAAGTCTTGAGTACAGAATGATTGGAAATAACTTCTAAATTTTAGAAGAAGGCAACAATATACTTATCATTTAACATTTTTAATGTTACTTAGTTGGTCCACCTGAGAAACAAATGCTCTTAGAAAATAAGACACTGAAATGTTTACATCGGTTGTGTAGACCAGGGAACACATATAAGACTCAGTACATTTTCATTAGTGGGCTGTGGCTGTGGGGTCCCTAAAGTCCTGCAAGTGATTATGGGAATTGAGAGAGTCCATTGTAAATGCAAATTCTCTGCAGTATACCAATACACCAAATATCAATGGACAATCATCAATATCATCCACATCATGTGCATCCTTGCCCCCCTCATCACATGGGATACAGGGACCCCCAATGTAAATGGGCAACCCAAGTGCTCCTACAACATCTTTTTTAGTGCCGGGTATACAGTTGAGAGACAGGGACAAGGGCTATGGCCAACAAAAAATCTAGATAACAGTTCAGTACTACAAATAATCAACCTGTCAGGGATTGATCTAGAGCCTCGATATATTTCCCTACTGAATAAGAGGTTATCTTTCACCCCTACACCGGGTTTTAACTGTTTTGAATGGGTAAAAGATATTAACCTATTCGCTAGAAAACTAGCACTACATAAGGAATTTAGAATTAAAGAAAGAAAGGGAAATATAACTAGAAGAGAGATTGAGGCTCTGGACGTACTTTAAGAACTCTTTAGAGAAGGAGAAGGTGAAATTCTTCAAACAAAAGCACCTTTCACTAATATGTGTCCCAAGTCGAGATATACCTCTCCGTTCTCAGGATATGCCAGTGTAGAGACCTTTGTACACCTGGTGACCAGGGATCTGAAAATGATCAAAAGTAAAAATTGTGAAATAAACACCAATCTTACTGTAGCAGAGAAAGAAGCACTTGCAGATCTAATGAAAAGAGAAGATCTAGTTGTAAAACCCTCAGATAAAGGGGGAAACGTGGTCATCATGGGGCAGGATGACTATGTTGACATGGTTCAGAGACTACTACAAGATACCAATACTTACCGTAAAATAGAATCTAATCCTAATGAAAAATATAATCAAAAGCTACAGGATATATTAAAGGAAGCTAAAGAAAAGAACCTGGTCACCAAGGATGAATATAGAGTCCTTTTTAATCCAAATCCTACAGTAGCTACTTTTTACGCCTTGCCTAAGGTGCACAAGAACAGAATGCCAATACCTGGGAGACCAATTGTATCAGGGAACAACAACTTATGCGAAGGTATCAGTGCCTATTTTGATACAATTATCAGACCCTTTGTCGAGACCCTTCCGTCATACCTCAAAGATACTTTGGATACTGTCAAAAAATTAAAGGATATACATGTGACTGATAATACTCTCATTGCAAGTTTAGATGTTGAGGCACTTTACACTAGTATACACCACGATCTGGGAATCAATGCAGTTAAACACTATCTTTTTACCAAAGGCACGCAATTCTATGAGCACAATAATTTTGTCATTTCACTTTTACGTTTCCTTCTTACTCATAATTTTTTCACTTTTGATGGGCAGTATTATTTACAGATAAATGGGACCGCGATGGGGACAATCTGTGCGCCGAGTTTTGCTAATCTATTTTTGGGGTGGTGGGAAGACCAATATGTCTTCACTGACAAAAATACACGGATTTAATTTCCTTTTGGGGGCGATATATCAATGATATATTAATTTTTTGGGAAGGCACAATCACCGACTTTACACTGTTTATAAAGGATCTAAATCACAACGACTTAGGCCTCACGTTCACTGCTGAAATCCAGGAAAAAAGCATTAATTTTCTGGATTTGAAAATCAGCCTCGGATGACGGGGGGATCTCGACAGAGGTATATAGGAAACCAACCTCCAGCAATAGTTTCCTACATTGGAATAGCTTCCACCCACAGCCATTAAAAAATGGCATTCCAGTGGGCCAATGTTTAAGGGCCAAACGGAACAGCACTAATGATCAGGCTTTTGAGAGAGAAAGCAAAATTCTATTTGATAGATTGACAGCAAGAGTTTACCCCAAAAAAGCTCTGTATAGGGCCTATAACAGAGCAAAAAATGAGAATAGAGATTAACTATTACAAAATAGGAAAATGAAAAGCGACACTGTGATAAGATTCATTGGCACATTTGACAATCGGAATAGATAGGTTTACAATATTCTAAAAAAACACTGGCATATTCTGGGAGCGGACGACGACATCAAGCAAGTGATACCTCAAAATCCGAGTATCACATATAGACGTGGAAAAAATCTAAGGGAGATGGTTGTGCATAGCCATTTCCAAAGATTACACGATCAACCGACCACTTGGCTAAAAACACTGGGATCCTACCCTTGTGGAAGCTGCAGCTTTTGCAAGTTCATGTCCCCCAAAAAGGAATTTCTCAACCCCTATGATGGTAAAATCTATCAGATAAGGCAATACATTAACTGTAGGAGCACTGGGGTAATTTATGCAATCCAATGTGGATGTAATAAACTATATGTAGGAAAGACTATCCAGGAATTAAGGAGGAGAATCTCTAAACATCTCAGTACCCTTAATACCAGTGAGGGGACACCACTGTCTAGGCACATTACCAAATATCATGGAGGACAAACCTCCAACTTAAAAATTTGGGGAATACAAAAAATTAAAAAGGGCCCTAGATTGGGCAAAATTGACTGTAAATTACAACAAACAGAGACCAAATGGATATACCGTCTCAATACTCTCTCACCAATAGGTATAAATAAAGGTTTTACTTTTGCCTCATTTTTATAAAGATTGCAGAGTGGCTTTGACTAATATAAGAGATACCTATCGATGAGATTTATTATTTACACTGTGAGAAACAATACAAGGGGACCTCAATATTTTGTTTATTATTTTTCCGGGAGGGTGGCGGCCTTAGGGAGGAACGGGGAGGGATCATTAAAGTGATGACCTGTATAATAAAACTAACATGATAGTAATTATGTATGAAAATATCGAATAATCTTATTTAATTAAGGGTAAAGAAATAGGAAGGTTGATTATTCATCAAAAAAATAATGACCCATAATTCTACATAATACAGAGTCGTATGCATAAAAACTAGAATATTTGGTCTTTCTAGGATCAGGGCAAAGGGATCATGATAAACATTATAGTAATAAAGTATAACAAAACAAAAAAGATACATATTTATGTAACCATCACAGAGTACATTTAATTATGTGAATATATATATTCTTAGAATGGCTGTCAAAGGCGACATCACTAAACACGGACTTACCAGTGTATTTTATTCTCATATACACACCTAGGCATCTCTAAAATGTTTCCTTTTAGTTTCTCCCTAAGTTTCACTGTTTAAAACACTAACAATATATCCAGCAGCCGCCCGTTTACCTTTAAGTTTAGACGCATGCACATATGCGAGATATGTCAGTATAGTGCGATTTATCTAACAAGATTTTTTCTAAGTTCGGGCGCCTGCGCGAGTTACCGGACGCCAGTATGGTGCGATTTCATCCACAGCGAGATTTCTTCTAAGTGCAGATGCATGCGCAGATGTAGGATTCGCAAATGCATTGCGATCCTTCTAACTGCCGATTTCCTTCTAAGTCCGGGCACCTGCGCGAGTTACCGGGCTGAACCGCCCACCTCGCCGTGACCTCAGTCACATCGGAATGACACCCCTATTGGCGCACAGGATGATCAATCATCCTGCAACTAAAACAATTGGCCGCAACTTAAATCCCGGCAAACCAGAGGGTTTAAAGGAGGGTCCCGCCCCCAACACACATACCCGCATTTTTTATCCCCTGAAGACGCCCGATGTGGCGAAACATGTCGGGATGCAGGGACTGATGTGTATGTGAAAGCATTTTAATATTCAGCACAGTCAGAGAGGGACCCGACAAAGTTGGGAAATCTGAGATAGTTGAGCACAGGAGGAGTGAATGAGTGCATGGAGCGTGTACAAAAGGGAGATATACTCCACAGTAGAAGCCTAGGGAATCTTGCGGCCGCAATCTCTATTACAAGAGCTATTTAGCTGAAATCCCTTTAACACTGCCACCTGTGCGAACTATCCACTATCCGGTACATTATATTGCATGAATCAAAGCACACGCTGGAATTGATGAACGGGTTTAAGACCTTTCATATGATAGTCACTATGAGTGACTTGATGCTCTGATTCATAAGGGTCATCCCTCCTGACCTGGCTTGAGGAATGTTAATGTTTATATAGAGTTCCTAGTTAATTAAAATTGGTTTTTAAAGAATTGAAATAAAGGATAACTTTTATAGTCTATGGTTTAATCAGGGAAGTGCACCAAGACGCTTATAGGTCTATGGACCAATAAGTAAAATAATACAGAGATGTTCAGCTTCACACTTTCCTTGAGGGGTTAATATAAATAATGTGCATTGTTGGTGTCAGAGACCTGTTAAATGTCATTCAAACAATGTGCTGCTTGGACATATTGGAAACTATCCAATACTGATGCACTCCAACCGATGGTTACTCAGGGCAGAATCCTAGGAATTTTGGGTTATGTGATAATAATAAGGAATACAGTTTGCTTGGAACTGCACCAGCATCAAAGTAAGATAAGATTTTATTGTAGGTGTCAAAACGACAAATTGAGCCTAAACTTTTCCGCAGAGCGGTCACTGAAATTATTTTGTTGCTCTCTCCAGAGATGTAGCAATTACCTATAACGCTGGTCACATCATCAACTCTGCTCATAGCAGTCATCTTTTTCCAAGATCAACTCAAGGAGGACATGCATCATCTACGGGGGTCACTTTCCTAACCCCAAAAAGGACACCTGAGACTATGCCCCAACTCCATTAAGACTTGCCCCCAACTTTTCTAGCCATGCCCCCTCTCCCGGTAATGGTGCTGAGCAAGAAAAAAAAAGACGGAGGTTGAGAGGAGGGTCTCATGGGTGAGCCTTGAAGTTCCCAGCTGTAGAAAGACAGAATCAAGGATCCGGCGGGCTATGCCAATCATACGCTCCCAAGAGCCTCCCATGTGAGAAGAATGTGGGGGGTTGAATATCCATTTGCAGCCTTGGTCAGCAAGATATCTCTCTACATGGTCACTGTCAATGTTTGAGGGGATATACAGTTCTTTGCAGGCTCCTAAGTTTGTACCCCTATCAGAGCGGATACGTTTAACTAGGCATCTAATGGAAATAAAACGTCTGAGAGCATTTATAAAGCTGAATGTATCCAGAGACTCGATAACTTTTATATGCACAGCCCTGATACTCATACACGTAAATATGACCACCCAGCGTTTACTGTTTGCATGGTCTCCTCTAGTGTGTTGTGTGATGACAGACCAGGGACCAAACATGTCAAGACCAACATTAGTAAAGGGGGGTTCTGTACTGAGACGGTCAGCAGGGAGGTTAGCCATGTTTTGTGACTGAAACATACCCCATAGTTTTTTGCAAGTGACACATTTGAAAATGAGACTACTCATAAGTCTTTTGGCGCTTATTATCCAGAATCCAGCTGTACGTAAAGCTCTTTTAGTGAACAAACGTCCCTGATGTTTAGTCTTCTCATGGTAGTGTTGCACAAGTAAAGATGCAATATGATTGTTTGGGAGTATTATTGGATTACGTTCATTACTCTCGAGTTTCGCATTTGAAATGCGTCCCCCAACTCTCAACAGTCAATTAGCATCTATAAAGGGGTCAAGTCTCTTGGGAGAACTGTCCTTAGGAGCACTCTTTTGATTTTGGAGGAGTTCAAGTTCTTGAGCATAAACCTCCTGTTGGATACAACGTATAACAACGTCTCTTGGCCTGTGTGAGCTTGTCCACTGTATGGGCCTTGTGACAGTAATGCCAACCATTGCAGTGCTCTGATCCTGTAGGTGTGGCTCTAAAAGATTTGGCTATGTGGATCAAGCCAGCTATAGCTCTGTTCAGTGATTTCCACGTAGAAAACTTGTTGAATCATTTGGATCCAAGCTCTCTGTCAGAAACTTTTGTGGTGAGTACAGAAACACGAGGACGAATCTCTGCATCAACATTTGGTTCTAGCAGCTCAAATGAGTTTTTCTCAAGAGTGTTAAGTACAGGCCTATAGAGGAATGGTGGTCCTGTGAGCCACATGGAATCTTTAAGGTGGGCTGCAGGAACAGCTCTTGTAGCATGGTCTGCAGGGTTGAGGTCAGTTGGTACATAGTGCCACTGGGTAGGCTGTGTAGACCTCCTGATTCTTTGATCTCTGATATGAACATAGACATTAAATCTCCTAGTCTCATTGTAAATGTAGCCCAACACTACTTTGCTGTCTGTATGAAACACTGTGTTATCAAGTTTTACATCTATTTCTGACACGATAAGATCTGCTAGCTCTACTGCCAGAACAGCAGCACAAAGTTCCAGTCTTGGTATGTAAAGCCAATTTAGACCTGGCCTTTAATGTCTATAGTTTTAAGGTAAGCAACTGCAGCGATTGCTTTTACGGAGGCATCACAAAATATGCACAGTTGCCTGGACTGAACTTTAGCAGGAGAGAAGTGGGCATATGGCCTATGTATACGCACGTTAGATAATGCCTTTAGGGAGTCTCTCCATGCTATCCACAGTGCCTCTGTCTGTGAGGGAAGTGGCAAATCCCAATCACATGTATCTGTGGTTAACTCTCTGAGCAGAGTCTTACCTTGGATGATCACAGGGGCTGCAAATCCAAATGGATCGTATAGATTGTTAATGGTGGATAGGACTCCACATCGTGTGAAGGGTTTCTGTTCTTGGTCGACCTAAAAAGTAAAGGTGCCACACTTGAGGTCCCAGATGAGCCCTAGACTGCGCTGCATGGGTATCGGGTCTGTTCCAAGTCTAGATCTTTCAAATCACTGGCATGATCTTGAGTAGGAGAGGCCTCCATAACAACTTTGCTGTTTGAAGCTATCTTATGCAGTCTGAGGTTTGGACAGGAAAGCATACTTTGAGTCCTTTTGAGTAGACTGATTGCGGCCTCTGGTGAGGGAAGCTATTTTAAGCCATTATCTACATGGAAGTCTCTTTCAACAAACTTCTTAACGTCCTCCCCATAGTCTTTTTCAGCTTCTTGGGCAGAAAGTCTGAGTCCATAAATAGCGACTGCAGGAGATGGGCTGTTGCCAAAAAACATGCACTTTCATGCAATATTCTATGATGTCTTGGGTAGGGTCATTGTCTTTGAACCAAATCTCATGAAGTTCCTATGTTCTTCTTTAACTATGAAACAATAAAACATTTGTTGTATGTCTGCAACTACAGCAATGGATTCTTTACGGAATCTAATGAGAACACCGACAAGTGTGTTATTGAGGTCTGGTCCTGTCAAAAAAACATCATTGAGAGAGACTCCCTCATATTGTGAACTAGAGTCAAATACCACTCGGATTCGTCCTGGTTTCTTAGGGTGGTAGACGCCAAAGATTGGTAGATACCAGCATTCTTCTTTTTCTTTTAGGGGTGGAGCTACTTCTGCATGACTGTTCTCCAATATCTTTTTGCAAGAAACCATCATCTCTGGTCTTTTCTGAAAGTTGCGTTGGAGTGAACAGAAGCGTTTAAAGGCTTGATCTCTGTTGTTGGGAAGACGGAAGATGGCATTGGTGCAACCCAGGTGCTTGTTTTATCCTTGAAGAATCCTTGCTCCATTATGTTTAAGAAGGCCTCATCTTCAATAGCTATCTTTAAGAGCTATCTTGTGGTCTTCCTTTGTCCTCTGGAACACCATAAACCCCAAGTGGACTTGGTCTTCACCACAAGGATGATTCTCGATTTCTGTAAAGTCAGGACATAGCACACTTTGCGGCTTCTTTCTTACAAAGAACCTGATAGGACAAGGCTGAAAGAGGGATGGACGTCTGTTCTCCAAGGTACTTGTGTAAAGAGAATTCGCTGCGTTTGGCTTGTGAACATTTCCTAGGCAGACATCACCTATAATGACCCACCCCAGGTCAAGCTTCTGGGCATATGGAGAATTGTGAGGACCGTTTATTTGTTTTCTCACCTTGTGGACTCTTATGATATCTCTTCCAAGCAGTAGTATTATTTGGGCCTCTGGGTCGAGTTCAGGTATGAGATGATGTGCATGATGTAATGCTGCCTCAGGCGTAGGAATTTCTTCTCTATTGTTTGGCATCCGATTACATTCGATCAAGGTAGGTAAAGGTAGGGATGCTTCACCATTTATGGATTCGATTTGGAAGTCAGTAGTTCTTCTGCCTTTTTCTTCACTCACACCTGTGAAACTTTTAAGTGAATATGGGGAGCAGTCTCCTTTAATATTGAAGATATCAAAGAAAGCCGAGTTAGCAAGAGATCTATTACTCTGATAATCAAGGATAGCTAGATACAACTAGAATTTTTATTTTTTTTTAAATTGGGGTAGCCCCCAAAATATTGGGACATATAAAAAAATAAAAGACAGAATAGGTGAACTTGAGTACAAGAATGGATGGTTGAGGCTGGTATAAATGTCTATTCTGCACAAGGTACAGACGAGTCTTGTGGGATCCATGCCTGGTTCATTTTAATATAAGTGAGCTTGTCTGTTTACCTGTCGACAGGCGGCTGCACTTGTCTTTGATAACGCCCCCTGCCGTGCTAAATTCATGTTCAAACAATACACTTGCTGCAGGGCAGGCTAGCACCTCCAAGGCATAAAGGGCAAGCTCAGGCCATGTGCCCAATTTGGAGACCCAGAAGTTGAATGGAGCACCACCATGTTGCTGAAATGCTGCCTCCTCTAAGACATTCCATATCAGCTGGTGGTGCTGGTTGTATTGGCATGCTAAGAAAGCTTTTTAACACTTCGGCCATGCTAACCCTGCCTTCTGAGGTGCTGACGGTGCCCCAGCTGTGTTGGCGACCTCTTCCTCCTCCTCTGCCTTGACCTTGTGCTTCCACTAAGCCCCCACTGTCAGGTGGGAATGCCATCAGCAGCGTGTCTACCAGCAGGGCCGGACTGGGGATAAAAACCAGCCCCGGAAAAAGTTGCATACCAGCCCCGGAAAAAGTTGCATACCAGCCCCAAACACACACGCCGCGAGCGTGTGTATGTATGTGTGTATATATATATATATATATATATATATATATATATATATATATAATTATATACACACACACAGGTCGGGCCTTACCCTAGCGTTGCCGTGACTTGGCCTCTGCGCAGTGGCAACTCTAGGAACAATATATGGGAGGCACATAAGATACCACAGTCAAAATGGGGGGCACTAATAATTTTCCCCACTTAAATTCATACAACTGAAAAAAACGAAATAAGTATATATAAATTCAAAATACGAGAGTATTGCGGTATGCAGGGATACATTTATAATAAAATAATTTACTTACAAAAGAACCTATTCCATCTTCTGCTGTGCTGTCCTCTGCTTGCTTCCACGGATCTTCCCTCTTTTCAATCTGTCCTCAGTGCGCAGGGCAGGCACACTGCTATGGGGATCTGTGGATGACACACTGTTATGGGGGATCTGTGGATGACACACTGTTATGGGGGATCTGTGGATGATACACTGCTATGGGGATCTGTGGATGACACACTTTTATGGGGGATCTGTGGATGACACACTGTTGTGGGGATCTGTGGATGACACACTTTTATGGGGGATCTGTGGATGACACACTGTTATGGGGGATCTGTGGATGACACACTGTTATGGGGGATCTGTGGATGACACACTGTTATGGGGATCTGTGGATGATACACTGCTATGGGGATCTGTGGATGACACACTTTTATGGGGATCTGTGGATGACACACTGTTGTGGGGATCTGTGGATGACACACTTTTATGGGGGATCTGTGGATGACACACTGTTATGGGGATCTGTGGATGACACTGTTATGGGGGATCTGTGGATGACACACTGTTATGGGGATCTGTGGATGACACACTTATGGGGATCTGTGGATGACACACTTATGGGGATCTGTGGATGACACACTTATGGGGGATCTGTGGATGACACTGTTATGGCGGAATCTATGGATGACACTGTTATGGGAATCTGTGGATGACATACTGTTATGGGGTACTTTTACACCTGCGGCATGGCTATCGAGCATCCGAGCTGTGTCACCTTCTGATCCGCCATGCCAGCAGCGCTGGCAGACTGCACAGCAGCTAGCTCTGTCCCCATTGACTATAATAGGGCAGGGGCGAGCTATGGTGCAGCATGGCAGAGATCGCCGGACTAAAAAGTCGGACATGCAGTACTTTTAGTCCGGCGATCTCTGCCATGCTGCGCCATAGCTCCGCCACCTGCCCCTATTATAGTCAATGGGGACAGAGCAGCAGCACGGCAGTGCACGGGTACTTGCGGCATGGCGGATCAGGAGGGTGAACAGCCCGGATAGGTCGGATAGCCATGCCGCAGGTGTGAAAGTACCCCATAACAGTATGTCATCCACAGATCCCCCATAACAGTGACATCCACAGCGCCCCATAACAGTGACATCCACAGATTCCCCATAACAGTGTCATCCACAGATTCCCCCATAACAGTGTCATCCATAGATTCTGCCATAACAGTGTCATCCACAGATCCCCCATAACAGTGACATCCACAGTGCCCCCATAACAGTGTGCCAGTAGCCGTCCCCTTTAGTGCCAGTAGCCCCTTTATGTGCCAGTAGCCCCCTTTAGTACCAGTAGCCGTCCCTTTATGTGCCAGTAGCCGCCCTTTATGTGCCAGTAGCCGCCCCTTTATGTGCCAGTAGCCGTCCCTTTAGTGCCAGTAGCTCCCTTTATGTGCCAGTAGCTCCCTTTATGTGCCAGTAGCCGTCCCCTTTATGTGCCAGTAGCCGTCCCTTTAGTGCCAGTAGCCCCTTTAGTGCCAGTAGCCCCATTTAGTGCCAGTAGCCCCTTTATGTGCCAGTAGCCATCCCCTTTATGTGCCAGTAGCCCCTTTATGTGCCAGTAGCCCCTTTAGTGCCAGTAGCCCCTTTAGTGCCAGTAGCCCCTTTATGTGCCAGTAGCCCCTGCTTGGTGCCAGTAGCCCCTTTAGTGCCAGTAGCTCCCTTTAAGTGGCAGTAGCCCCTTTAAGTGGCAGTAGCTCCGCTTTAAGTGGCAGTAGCCCCTTTATCTGCCAGTAGCCCCTTTTATCTGCCAGTAGCCCCTTTATCTGCCAGTAGCCCCTTTAGTGCTGCCAGTAGCCCCTTTAGTGCTGCCAGTAGCCCCCTTTAGTGCTGCCAGTAGCCCCCTTTAGTGCTGCCAGTAGCCCCTTTAGTGCTGCCAGTAGCCCCTTTAGTGCTGCCAGTAGCCCCTTTATCTGCCAGTAGCCCCTTTAGTGCTGCCAGTAGCCCCTTTAGTGCTGCCAGTAGCCCCTTTAGTGCTGCCAGTAGCCCCTTTAGTGCTGCCAGTAGCCCCTTTAGTGCTGCCAGTAGCCCCCTTTAGTGCTGCCAGTAGCCCCCTTTAGTGCTGCCAGTAGCCCCCTTTAGTGCTGCCAGTAGCCCCCTTTAGTGCTGCCAGTAGCCCCTTTAGTGCTGCCAGTAGCCCCCTTTAGTGCTGCCAGTAGCCCCAAGAAAAAAAAAAAAAAAGAACACTTATACTTACCTCCAGCGATGCGATGCAGGCCTCTTCCGGCCTGTGTCTCGAAGCTGTGGGCACTCGGCGGCGCGATGATGTCATCGCGCCGCCGGAGTCGGCCTTCTGATAGGCTGCCAGCCTAGTGCTGGCAGCCTATCAGAGGAACAGGAGAGGTCACGCCTCCCTGCTCTGTTGTTAGCCAAGACGGAGATGAGCGCAATGCAAGCGCTCATCTCCGTCGCCACTGGAGCCCAGTGTGCCTGCGGCCGCCGGCCGGCCGGCCGTGCGGCAGTCAGGGCTACCGGCCTACCGGGAATTTTCCCGGTATCCCGGTAGGCCACTCCGGCCCTGTCTACCAGCGTGCATTTGTAGTCACGCATCTTTCGATCAGTAACAGACATTTTTACCAAATTTAGTTCCCTGTCAGCAATGCAGAGCAAGGGTTTTTCACCGGGAAAACTGGGTTCATGTCACCCACCAATGGAACAGACAATTTTTAGAAATTTAGGTCCCTGTCACCTATGCAGTGCAGGGTTACTTGACAGCAAAAAATTGGAATATGTCAACCCCTGAACTCCCAGACAGATTAACTATATTATTGTCCCCAGCACATATGCAGCGCAGGCCTGGTCTAAAAAAATATGATTTTTTCACCACCAATGAAAAACATGGATTTAAGGAGAATATTTTGGGGTGTAGGACCTCATCATTCTCCACATCATCTTCCACCCAGTCTTCACCCCTGCCCTCCTTGTCGGTCTGCACACCACAGAAAGCCGCAGCAGTTGGCACCTGTATTTCGTCATCATCAGAGACGTGCTGCGGTGGTCTTCCCATGTCCTCATTCTGAAACATAAGTGGTTTGGCATCGGTGCACTCAATCTCTTCCACTTCTGGGGCAGGGCTATGTGGATGGCCCTGGGAAACCCTGCCAGCAGAGTCATCAAAAAGCATAGGAGACTGCTGCATGACTTGAGGCTCAGACTGCTTGGCTGATTTGCAAGGGGGTGAGGTGCAAGATAGATGCCCATGGGCTGCAGGTGCCAAGTCTGCGCTTTCAGCAGGGGACGGGGTGGGAGACAACATGAAGGAACCGGAGGCACTGTCAGCCACCAAATCTACTAGCGCCTGTAATTGTTCTGGCCTCACCATTCGTAGAGCGGCATTCGGGCCTACCAAATAACACTGAAGGTTTTGTCGCCTACTCGCACCTGAGGAAGGTGTTTCAGTTCGGAGGGTAGCTGGCACAGAACGACCACATCCTCTCCCTGCAACAGGAGCTCTACCAGCAGCACCAAAACTAGGGCCATGTCCCTTATTTGACGTTCTCCTTATTATTTACGTTCACCTACTAAACTAACAGATGGTTTATCACAGGTGACAATTTAACTGACAATAGTCAACAATTAGGTCCACTAACAGTAAGGCAGTGCCGGTGTCATAAATAGACTACATTTCTTTAGGTCACACAACAGTGTAACATAGCAAGCAATTCAATACAATTACTTCACTATCACAAAAAGTGATATTTTTTTTTCCAACCAACATTGTAACGGCAGAAGTTAACTGTTTAATTGGACTGTTAGAAACGCAGCGTAGCCCGCAAATGTGCAATCTATCACAAAAACTGTGCATTTTGCAACCAGCTATGTAAATGAAGTAGTTTACGGTTTTATTGGAATATCTGAAATGCAGTGTAGAACACTAATGTGCTATGTGGCACTATAACAGTGTTTTTTGCAACCAACTATAAAAATGCACATTTCACTGGTTAATTGGAATATCTGAAATGCAGTGTAGAACACTAATGTGCTATGTGGCACTATAACAGTGTTTTTTGCAACCAACTATAAAAATGCAGTATTTCACTGGTTAATTGGAATATCTGAAATGCAGACTAGGCCTCAAATGTGCAATCTACCACAAAACCTGTGTTTTTGCAACCAACTATAAAAATTCAGTATTT